>WBMV01002074.1:2422019-2643429 GCA_013396655.1 Campylorhamphus procurvoides
CACCCTTTCGGCGCGGGAGCAGCGCACCGCTCCGGATTATCCCTGTCTTTTCTCCTTCCCTCCCCAGCCTCTTGCATCCCGGATCGCTCCCTCGCCTCGGCGACCCGCACGGTTTGGGGTGCGGGGCTTTGCGGTGGGATGCGCCGGGAGCATCCCTTCCTCGGGGAAAGCCGCCCTCCTCCTCCTCCCTGATCAGCAGAGCCCGGCCTGTGCCGATTCGCCCCCGCAGAGGCGGGGATGGAGCCGGGGGTGGTTTTCCTCCAACTTTGGTGGTTAAGTTGCTTTTTTTCCCCGGGAGTTTGCGCGACTTTTCGAGCCCCGGCAGGGCTAGGGGCAGCAGAGCTCCGCGGAACACATCCCTGCGGGAGCCCGGAACATCTTGTGGGGGAAAGGAGTCATTTAAGACAGTTCCCTAAACGCGATAAGCAACCTCACGGGAGCGCGACAATCTAGTTTAACCGCGTGTTTCGGGACCGAGGCTACGAGGACGGGAAGAAGAACCTCCAAAAAGTGCCCTGCTCCCATCCCAAACATCTTTTCTTTTGCACTGATCTGGTGCATTCACAGTAGTACCAGTGAGAAACGCGGCAGTCTGAACTTGAACTTCGGCCAGGCTGGGCTTGTTATTTGATTTGTTTTGATTTCTTTGAGTATGGAATTTAACAAAAGTTTAAAACACAACCAGATGCTGTTGGGGAGGGTCATGGCGCTGTACCCCAGAGCAGGCTCAAACTCGCCGTATCATCAGGGTATCTGACTCCGGCAGGATTATGGCCAGCGCCATGGCAACCGCATGCCACATCAGCCCCCAGCTTCACTTTCAGTCCCTTGGGCAGTGTTAACATTTGCCAGCGGATTTGCCCGACGCGCAGCCCAGGTCCGGGCAAGTGGAAAATGAGCATAAACCACTCAGAAACCTTCCTCTTCTACCTAGCCAGTGCAAAGCAACACGGCTAGACCGCTTCATACTAAAATTTTAATCCTAAAAACCTGCTACCAGTATGGGTCCCTTCTGTCTGAAAATTTGCACGTCCTTTTTTTTTTTTTTGGAATGGGAGGGGGACTGGCATTAGAGGGCTGGTATTTGAGGGGGACAACTAGCTCCCCATGCACCCCCAAATCCCATTTATTTCACTCAGATCGCCTGTGAGGCAACAGGTTATTTTGCCAACAACCAACATTGTAACTTTTCTTTGGTCAAAGTCTAGCATTAATATGCACCCATTATCTCATCCAAAAAAATTCCTTCCCCTCTCTATGGCACAGATGCAGTCTTGTGCTGGCATAGCAGGGCAACCTTACCCCGTGCAAGTGGATAATTTTGTGCTGAGAGGACTTTCATTGCACCTACTACTGATGAGCACCATGCAAGGAAAAGGGGGCTTTGGTTACTAAAAGCAGGAAAAACCCCAAGTCTTTGATCTCCAGAAAACAAAGCCCACTTTTATTCCCAGGTTACTTTACCGGGGAAAGGTGACCTGGCAGCTTGGGAAATGAGTTAGAATAATTTTGGATGGATCAAAAAGATAAGCTGGCAAAAAATTAACAGAAGATATGTTCTAAATTCTTGCTGCACAAACACATGTACATCCAGACTGTTGGCCAATCACATATTTAAAATCAAAAGAAAGAAGAATTACAGGATTAATTCAGAGTTAGGTAAAGAAGGACAGTTTCCCCTTCTAGAATTCACACATGTCAGTCCTTTAGAAGACGGAGATTTTTAAGCCTGAATGGAAACTCCTCCTTTTTGTCTGAAGGATGACGGCTGGCAACGGCTGGAGTTTTTTGAGAACTTTGAGTCGGCTTTTACATTATCTGCCTGCTGTAGCTCATCTGTCCTTCCCTCTCCTGCTCTGCTCATTGAACTGCCCTCTCTTAATCTTCCATAGGTGTCCGAGATTAAATAGACGACGGAATGACTGACATTTGGTATACATAAAAGAACCAAAATATGAACAAGGGGTCAAAGTGCAAATCTTCCCTCTGGTCTTCCCTCCTGCTCTTGTACAACTTGATAGGGATGAAACCAAGTAGGGATATAAAGATATATGACAACGTGCACTGACTATACCTTGCTGTAGCATGAGCATGTGGATATAGAAGATACATTCCAAAATGTTCAGGACTAAGGAAAGAGGGGTTTTTAATCACAATTTTAGAAAAAAGCTCTCACAATGATAAAAGATTGACATACCACCAGGTCCAGGATTGCTAATCTAGGATCTGTCCCACTTCTGTAAGCTCAGTGGAAAGAATCTGGAAGTTAGACTAGCCTCAAAAGCTACAAATGTGGCTGTTAAAATGTTTGATATAGTTCTGAAAGAGGACTGTAATTTTTTATTAAAGTACATATTTAAAGAAAATTGTTGAAAAACCAGTGGGGGATGCTCCAGTCTGTTCTGTTCATCTCTATAGGATTTATTTCTTTAAATCTTCATAGATCCCTATGATAAATTAAAAAGCCCATTTGAGTATTCCAAAGGATGCTCACAGGTAAAACCTACCAGAAAAAAAATACATTTAAATATGCTTCTCTTTTAGACTGTAGAAAATAATTACATGTGGAATGATCACTCGGAGATAGAGGCCTAAAACCATGTTTCATGAAACTTCTATCTTTATGGTGTCTGGTTTAAGTCCAAGTGGGAAGTAATACACAAGCAGTTCTGCCCTGATTTAAACAGCTGTACCAGCTCTGGGGTCAATGAAGTTGCACTGAACCTGAATGCAAGTTGTATCTATCGAATATAATTAATCACAATGATGTTTAATGAATTAACAATGTCGTGTGCAATGCTGGCTCAGAATTTTGCTAGGAGAATGGGGTAGATTTTTTGGCACAGTACATTCCCTTCTTTTTTTAAAAGTCACCCTGTTATCTGGGGGAAATTGTAACTGTGGGTAGATGATGAGACAATACTCATCAGGATGATATGCAGCTCTGATTCCTATCTCCCTCCATGTATGTGTTGTTTCTTGTTTAAAGGTTCAGTGTTAAGTTTCTAGAGGCAGGTGCCATCTTCTTGCATTCTGCATTTTGATTAAGCCTCATTTTATTTTTTTGTCTCTCCATATATTCAAAGTATGACTTCAATGCTAATTTCCTGATAGTTGCTACTGCTTTTTTTAATTATTTTTTGGTTGTTGTTGCACTGGAAGGATCCATTCTTGCCAGGTTTAATCTATATTGGATCATGAATATGGAGCTATCCCCATAAACTCTTCTAGAGTTTTTCCATGATTACAAAAGAGTTCTTCCATGCCACATCAGCAAAGGATGTAATGTACTGCAAAACTGGCCTGGAAGCGAGCCTTTAGTTTCAGAGAGCATGCAAGATCTTGCTCAACTTTAAACACAAATTGAAATACCCACCTAAAACAAGACCTCATTCACATGACTACATACACTGAAATTACTGCTCATAAAATGATAAGCAGACCATTTGAATGGGCATTCACCATGAACTAGGGGTATACATGCCATCCATTACCTGTCTTAGCAGAAGGACAGAAGCTTCTTCAAAATGCACAGAGCCCATCATGTCTGCAGTTTTCAAGAAGCGTCACACTTGCCAGACCCAGCCTTTTGTCGGATGGTGAGAGGTCCCTTCTCCCACTCAGATCTGAAATAGAACGCACAATTTGCTCTAAGAGTAGCAACTCCAAACACGAACAGCCAAACCACAGAAAGTTTAATATGAAAAGCTCAGGGATGTGTTCTGCCTCTTCAAGTATTTCCAGTTGTAGAAAAGCAGCAGTACATTGTGCTTATGTGGGGAAAGGAAAACAAGTGGCCTGCAGAAGCATTGTCTTTTGGCATGGATGTGAAAACAAAATGTGCAGCTTCTGAGGGATGGTCTTTTCTCATGAGACTGCAGTTTCCAGTTCTTTATTTTCCTCCTGCCTGTCCCTCTAACTGCAGCCCCCTCTGCCAGCCAGGAGATGAGCTACAGGGCTCTGCCTGCCTGGAGTTTGAGAAAGGGGAGGCAGGCAGCACAGTAACCTTGCAAGGCTCCTTCTGGGCTTCATCTGTCCCCAGCAAAGTGCTTGTTTTGATGAGGAGGCAGATAACAATTTTCTTGCCCAGGGGTGATTGGGCATGACAGTCTGAATGACAACATGAAGTCTGTTGTCTCCTTAGAGGGAGGAGAAGAGAGCAGGGAGTGGGATGCACAAAATAGTAACTGGGATACCTGTAAGTGGCATTGTGTGAAGAACTGCAAACAACTGGAGCTGGCAATGTACAGAAAGCAAAACTCAGCCATTGATATGAAGTTGATGAGATTTATTTGAAGCTATGTTAAGATTTCATGAGGGAAAACTAAGGAGAAGACTTTTCATTCTACTCCAGGAAGATAAAATTTGTTAGGTTTTGCAGAAAAATAGAAATCCCTGTCAGTATAATCTAGTGGTGTACGTGTTATACTATATTGCATGTATACATGGTGTATCAGTGTATATATTCTGATGAATAATTTGCACTGATTTGCCCTGATGTCAGGATGCTGAAACATTATCTACTGTGGCCAGTGACTTTTGTGCTTTCCCCCAGCCAAAAAACTTTATCCATTTAACCTTTATAGTTCTGTAAGTTCTGATTAGGATCTCTAATACCTTTCTCATCCAAGTCCAGAGAAAGAATCCCTGATAAAACTGGAAAGGAAATCCCAACACACAGACCCAAATTCAGGCTACTAGATAATGCTGTCTCTTTAAGAAATCCTTTGTCAGAGCTCAGTCTTCTTTCTTCTTCCCTGACTTTAGGGTATATAACTCATTGAAAACCATCTCACCTTATTTACTTTTGTAAATCTCTTTTCTAAGACTTTTGGAGGAATTACAAATCTTCTAGATGGCATTTCAGCAAAAGCATGAACTGTTGTGCTAGTTCTAGTTTTAAGAGGCTGTAAAGGAATAAAAACATTAGAAACAAGAATATGACCGTATCATCCATATCTGAGTTCTTGTGTACTGAGGGCCCCTTTCTCAAGATAACATCTCCAAGGGTTGCACTACAGTAGCCAAAGTTGGATAAATCCTGAGAGTTTCAGGAAGAGTCCCTATTTTTCAGTACTCAAATATTCAGAGGTAGCCTGCCTTCTTTGAAAATGAGATGTCTGAGTAATCTCAAGTAAGGCATCCAAAATACACATCCTTTACTGTAAATCTTGATTAACACCTTATGATGATAAGCAAAGAATGTGGACACAGGTGGATGAAACTGCTGTCTGAACAGCATGAGGTATCTGAAAACTATGGAGCCAATGTGAATATCCACTATGTTTGTTGAATAAATGAGTGACACCAACATCTGGCATCAGAAGGACTCCATATCCCTAAATAATAGCCTTCCTGTGTACTGCCCACAGAGGTCCAGCACAGTTTTGCTGAAGAGACAGGTAACGTTTGCAATCATACCTAATATATTTCAAATTGGTTATATTGTTTATAGATTGCTTATGTCAAAACTGGTGAATTCTCCAGTGTGCTTTAGGATTTATGCATTCTAGTTCTTTGAAAGGTTTTTTCTTATTTGTTGCTACCTGCAAAAATATATATCTTGGCCCCAATTCACAGTGGAACAATGTTAGGTCATTATTCCTTGAATTGTTAGGCTGTAAAGAAGCAATTTCTCACTAACCTGTGACACAGGAAATTGTGATTCTGATATCAGGTCATTGCTGGAGTTCCTTTTACAACAATCTGTTTTTCTGTCAGCAAATGACATTTATATATTATTTCTAGAAAGTGTAGGCTTCAGTATTTTTGTATGTATACATTCAATATTTCTCTTCTGCCTCTTACTCTGCATAGCCTGTAGTTTTAATATATGATTCAACTGATAAATAAATATACTTTGATTGATAGTGCAAATACCTGGCAGCTGAAACTAGTGCTACCTCAAAGTGCTTCTCAGAATAGTTGAGTTTCCTGCTTTTGTTTTCACTGAGATTTCTCTCATAAAGCATTGCAATGAATGATTAATGCTTGGATACCCCTTTTCTCTAGATTCGCTGCTGAACTTAATGTGTTACTTAGTGCTCTGCATGAAGGGAACACAATCCAAACTGCCACTGTGGCAGGATTCTATACCCTTTTTAATTGGGTTTGGTTTTAGGAAACCCAATCACTGGTGAGCTTCAGAACTTCCTCTTATGAGAAGAGAATAAATATGTTTTACCAATGTAATGCAGCCTAATGCAGTTGTTTTATTCTACTCATTTGAAATTGGGTAACATGTAAAACATTTGACAGATGACAGTGTGCATATGTTTTACCAATAAATATGCATATTGACTATACAAGAAGTGGTTTACTAGCAGAATATGTTTTACATATACTTAGGGAACTGATGCTATAAAGTTACACATCCACAGAGACAAAAGTTATTTCCATTGAAATGCACACAGCATCAAACCTTTCCACAGAACTAAAGCACTTCTCTCCCACTGTTATTGTTTTTTAGGATAATATGCACAGATAGGTAGTCCTATAATACTAATATAATTTCTGTCTTCCAGAAAGACCCCAAACATTTCCAAAACAGAACCTAAATCTTGATGGCTTTACACACAGAGGGCGATCTGTGTGTGTCTCATGGGATATAGTCCTCAGTGGTAGGTGATAAATATACTAGGTCACATAACCATACTCAAGATATACATGTAACTTCTATACATTAGAATCACACTGCACTATTAATAATCCAAGACAATTTAGATCTGTTAATATGTTTAGGGAAGAATGGCATCAACAGAAGGTGACTAGTAAGGACCATATAAACTTTCACGAAAACCCTGAAATTAATTTCTGCCACCTACTAACCATTCACTCATTTCAATCCATTGTTTCTGATACATGGATTCAAATAAAGTTTTCCAAAACAGAATGAAAATGACAACATATATATTAATAAACAAACCAAGACCAAATAAATTCCATCCCTAAAGATTTTCAAAATTTGGAGTGAACAAATCCTAGAAAATGTACTGTAGTAGCAATCTTACATAAAAGAAGAGGGGTTATGTTACTAATATGTAGTTTATTAATCCTTGATTTCCTCAGAATCAGCAATCCATTATTCAACATCAAAGATGAAGGAAAAACCCTATTATATTGTGTTGATATAAAAATGAGGAGCAAATCTTGTTCTTTGGTAATATGTCCTCTTAATAGGACAATTCATCTTCTAGTATCACCTCAAAATTCTCAGTTCCAGCTGTCAGAGCTGATATGACATAACCTAAATACTAAATGTAGCATGATAAGAGTGACAGAAAATGTGGGCACCAGGCTGAGCATCTAATCTTCTGCTCTTGGTTTCCTATGTACCCATGCAGAGTAAGAGATTTGTGCACAAGCCATGTCAGAGCATGTAAGTCAGGCTGTTGTTGTGAATCCTTCTTTGGAGAACTCTGCTTTCCCCAAGCCACCCAGGCAGCCCCCCAGCTTCCCTCAGCCAGGTGAACACCTCCATACTGACCATGTAGATTGTAATCAATGCAAAGAACAACATTCCTCTCTTCAAAGATCATCCAGAGATGCTGACAACCACTGAATACAGCCCAGTAGTCCTGATTTATGAATATATTCCAAATATCAGAAAGAATACTGTTTAAAGTCCTTTTGACATTTGGTTGCAGCACCTCTAAGCAGCAGTAGGATCCCCCAGAACTAGGCTGGTAACTCATGGGATCCTGGTGCAGCTCAATAGTTTGCTGCATCCTGGGACTCCTCTCAACACAGCTCCCACAACTTGTCTGAAAACTCCAATGTTCTGAAATAAACCTACTTAACCCAGCAAACATTTTCCTACACCACTAAATTACATTTTCCCCTTCTGACCACACAAGAATAAATCATGGTAAAAGTAATCAGATACACCCTGAAGGGTTGTCCTTGCCCAGCCTTTTCCTCAGCTTTCCCAGAATGTCACAGTTGCCACCTGAAGTGTGTGACACCTTTGAAGACAGTGACAAGAAGAGACTGAGTCTACAGAGTGTTACAGCACAGCACTTCCTACCAGCATGGGTTGGGTCCATCACATTTCCAGGGGTTTTATGCACAGACCAACTCTCTTTCTTTCCAAATGCTCTCTAGCCAATCCCCATTTTCTTCAGCTTTTCTAAAGAGTTAACTGTCCAAGACAAAGTTATTTAATCAAGTTCTGGATGAGTCCAGATCAAAACACAAAGCAAATACAGTAAAAGGCTAGAGCTAACGTGACCTGAGACAGCACATACCACATAGTTAAAAGGTAGAAAGCTCAAACTGTATTGTAGGAGAATAACGCAATCTTGGAGTGACGCAGGTCGAACCACGAGAAAGCCCACAACAAACAAAACCTGCTGTTCAGAAGACCACAGTGAGCCCTGGGTCTTGCATGGGTGCAGCCCCTGAGGAAATGGGCCATCCTAGATACAATGTTTTCCTGAGACCAAAGAGTTCCAGCCACAAGTGTCATTCAGGGATTGCACAATTTGCAACTGAGCTGTGGTCTCCTTCCCACCTACACCTTTGAAAAGAGTTCCCGTGAGCTGCAAAACATTCAGTTTCCACAAAACAACTGGAGACAGCTGTGCAGAAAGCACAGCAAAGGCTCAGAGGATTGACGTTTGATTTTCTCCAGTGATTGTTAGTGGAAACATCAAATAAGAGGAGAGAGGCTCACATGCGTCTGGTGCAGTGCTAACAATACAGTCACAGAAATCAAAGAGCAGCTCTGAAAAACTCTAATTAACACTGTTAACAGTTCAGCAAGGGGAACTCAACGTTGTGAGGTGCAGCCAGCAAAGTGGAATGGTGTAGTGACATTCAGGAGGTTTGCATGATGGTGGGCAGACTTTTACCACAGAACATCTGGAAGAAGGCCTGGAAATTATTTTTTTTTTTAATCCATTTCCTTGGATTTCAATCAGCAATAACATTACTTTGGCCATTTCAGTCTCCTGAAAGGATACACCAATTTTTGTTCCTACAAAAAAGGTTTGTAATATCTTTTGGAAACAAAGCGATCAGAGGCCCCACCTTGCACATCATCTGAAGGATGTCCAAGCAAACATTGCCTTCTATGACATGCTGGGGCATCATCTCAGTGCTGAACCAGTGAGAGGATTGCCATCAGTTTAGTCACTAAGACCACTTCCTGCACATCCTCTGTGGTCCTTGAGGTATCTAACTCCAGAGCAGCACTGACCTTGTCTGACCTCAGAGGGTTTTTGAGAGCCCAGCACAAAGAATTTTCCATGTGGACCATCCACTCTGAGGGGCTCCTTCATTCATGCTAAGCTGCATGGTTCCACTGCAGTGGGTAAAAGGTTCTGAAGAGAAGGAAGCACAGTAGGTGTCTCCCTGGTATGGAAATCACATATATGATGATGATTTTACAGCACCCAGCACAGACATGCTTAAGCAGCAGCTCAGTTGTGGTGCAGTGCATAGGGAGAGTACAAAACCCACAAGAGGCAGTGAGTTGTGGGGATAGTCTCAGACAAGCAGCAGGAAAACCCTCAGAAGCTTTCCATCCTGTGTTCTCTGTATATGCTGCATTTGCTCCAGAACGACGAAAGACTATTTTAGGCACAGTTTATGGAGTTTTAAAAAATGTTATTGGGACTATATTTTGTATCCCTTTTGCCAGTAAAGCCAGATGACTGCACCATGGGCTAGATCTCCAGATGGTTTAAATCATGAGTCTTGCTCTAATTTGCTCCAGCAAAGGATCTGGCCCCATGAGTCTAACTACACGAGGTAGATGGAGCTATAAAGAATGTGCCAAATGAGCTAAAATAGCTTTTCTAAAAATAAATACCACAACAGGACTTCCAGTGCTACACATAGGCATTAGTTCTGTCAAAATAGGGTTGCCAATCCCAGGCATTCAAAAATCATGAGTTGGATGTAAGTTTGACTTTAAACAAACCCACAAGATTAAAAAGAAACAAGCAAACAGTAATACCTATGTACCTCTTTTGGTCTGCATTCTTGGTTTTTTGAGTCTTCGGGACAAACATTGGTCATCTCTTAAAACTTTCTCTATTTTTTTTCCTCTTCTTTACTCTTTTCCCCCCTTGGAAACAGCAGGGCTAGAAACTTGCTGCTAAGAAAAGAATGTTAAAAAAAAAAAAAAAGAGAAAGATTCTCATGTAATTGCCTGACTCCAGAAACTAAGCTTTTAAGAAGAATATCATGAGACTCATGATAAAATCATGAGAGTTGGCAACACTATTAGAGAGCTGGAAATGATATAAAGCTCCCACTTCTGCAGTCTATGAAGTATTGGACTTTTAGTCACAAGCTTTTTATGCACAGAAAACCTGTCACTGCCATATAACTGGGCTTTTCATTGCCACAGGTCTTCAGATTTCCATTAGATCAATTCAGGTAGTTTCTAGGGACCTTCTGTTTGCGTGTAGTCAAAAAATATTTGGCAACAAAAGACTTGTAGCAAATTGCAGATGGACACAAATGGGAATGGGTTTGAAGCAGGCTGGGAGCCTGAAGGAATGGCTACATCTGGGGGAAATGAAGTATTTCCACACGGCTGTATTTACTGGACTTGCACAGCTCTCTGAAGAGCCAAATCCTCCCCCAGGGATGGATCAGCAAATCCACCTTTTACATTGACAAACTAGTAGGATCCTGAGGCAGGGAAAGAACAAACAAACCCAGAGAATTGCTTTGGCAACTTGACATCTACAAAATGTGTGGAAAAGATTGCCACGTAACAGGGGTAAGGAAGCTCCCAGCAGCATGGGGCACCAGTACCGCCCTTGTTGCTGTATCCAATCAGTGCTAATCCACCACAACAGGAGTAATTGAAATTAGATGTGTGAAAAAATGAGATCACCACCCTCCAGGATATGGGTAGTTCCAGGCATAATTCCTGCCCAAAAAGAGAAGTTGGGTGACCTTTGTGTGCCTGATGCTGCCATAGTACAGTGGGTCAGTCAAGCTGTAAGGCTCCAATTAATTCTATGAGGTGCCAAGGTCCTTACCTTGGTCACAGGAAAGTGGGAGATTGCTCCATGCCTTTGAAAACCTATTAGGAAACATTGATCCTCTCAAATGAAAGTTTGAAAGACTTGCACTAGAGTTAGGAAAACAGATACAGATAGGTGTGAGTACATCACACCTCTCTGGGACTGTTAAAAAGCCTCCAGGGCTGAGGCAACATCACATGACAAAGCTAACACATCCAGAAGAGTAATTTGTTATCTGCCTTTGTATGCAAAGCTCACATGTGTTCCTTCAGAAGTGAGATTTCAGGTGCCAGTGGCTGCTTTGTGGGTAATGGAGCTCAAATCCCGATCACTGTTTGAGCTGGGCATGTGAAATCTGTGCTGCGGTTTTATACGGAGAGACCTTGACACTTCAACAGCTCATCCCTCAGCACACACTCCAAAGCCAGGAGAGCACTATAACAAACTTAGTGACTGGTAAGGGAGAAGTCACCAGGACCAACTCTGATCAATCTTGCACCAAAGCAAAGCTGAAAAAAATCTGTTAAACTCAGTGAATGACACTAGCACAAATCCATCCCCAGCAGAATTTCTTAAGGTTATAAATAACAAATTCCAGAGGAGAAAACCTGGACCCAGCTGAAGTGTCCCGTGACTCACGGTCATCTTTCCAGGGGTCAGTAACAATTTATGGGTTTGAGTGAAACAAGAAAAATCTAGTAGAGATTTTCAAAGCAGAGTTTGTTTTAAATTTTGAAGCCAGAACTGGAACTTGGAGAACCTCATGCAAGCACAGGAGCATCAGGACTGTAGATTTTATTGCTTGGACTGTTTGAAGTCCTAGACCTTCTCTAGCAAAATGAGCTTTCCATTTGCAAGGGAAAAGGGCACTGAAAAGCTCTGGAATATGTAATCAGGAGAGCTGCAGCTCTTAGAAAGTAGGTTCAATTCTTTTAACATTCAGAGAGGAAAGAGAATTTTTTGTGTCATAGTGCTGGACTTTTTGAGATGCTCTGTGTCCAGAAATCCCAAAGAGCCATGTCCTAGATCTGTATGAGAGTGGTTTGGCCAACACACTCCTTACTGAAGAGCCTTGGAATATCTGTGTATGTCCTGTGGAGCTGCCAAGTGCATACATCTGTTGTATGCACATTATCTCTCAGGAACCATGCATCCAGCACTTGGGGTACTGAAATGTCAGATTGCTGTCAGGTAGGATCTATAAATAAATAAACTAACTTGTTGAATTCTAAACAAACTGGTGAAGTGCACATCACCATATCTATTCTGGTTTCAATGTTTTCTTTGTGCATGAAACAGTTCAACTACAAAGCTGGCAAGTAGATGATGCTCAATTAATGGACCAGAACGAGGATTTCAACTATGACAATCTGCCATCTAGTGGGAAAATGAAAATCGCACCTTAACCAGGCACTGACAGGACTAAAAAAATCTTTCCAAACCTAGCAAGAGTGGAACGACTTATTCGAGGAAAGTGGGAGATGCACAGGCAAGGCTCTCCATGGATAAATAACCTTCAGTTGGCATTTTAACTTCCCGAGGGCAGTGCATCTGGCCATAACTGTATAATGTGTGTATATAACATGTAGTTATATCATATATGATGCTCATAACGTTACTTATGTGTGTCTCTTCTTGTATATCTACAAGTAGCCAGAGCTCTGTTGAAAGTCACCATACAGTATCCCATCGACGTGATAACTGAGCACAGCCTAAGTTATCTTCCAGCTACCCAAGAATGAAATTTCACACAGCTAAGGGAGACTGCACGTGGTTTCAGAGCAGTCCTGAGATGTATATACAGAGCTACATTTCTTCACAGGATTCTGTATCGTTCTGCTGCCAGCAGCAGCTAAGTGCTGACCAGTGCTTACAGAGACCTGGGCACGCACTGCTAACTTCTTTCCTAAGGGTGAAGTATCCCCATCACTTCCACACGCTCCCTACCTATTTTGGCATGCAGAAATGGCAGGAATCTGGTGTACAGCATGTTGGTGATTAGCATCCTGGGGAACATACTACCATTCTGAAGCACAGGAAATCTGATTCTCAGGATACCCCTGAAGATGGCAACTTCTTTTGGGTGGGAGATGCCACTGTAGCTATAAAAAGATATTACTTCTGGAGGGAATTGCTTAGGAGGAGCAATCCATAAGGGTCAGCACTTCCCAAGAAGCATGCAACTTTTTCTTTATGGTAAATGTGTTTGTGGAAGTTTAATGGTAACACTGGCTGTTTGCAGTGGACCATCATGTGCATTTCTGGCATCTTTGGAATTGCCTTTCAGCTGCTGATGGCTGAGTTTTTCTGCTTTGCCTGACCCTGGGAAAAAGAAAGAGGTACCACCAAATCACTCCTCAATTCTCTTACACATCATCAGCCAGGTAATTCCTTCCGCTGTGGGTAGGGTGTTCAGAAGGGAGCCCAGAGTCTGACTTTAGGTCTAGTCCAATCTGGTTAGTTTGTTTGCTACTGTTGGTTTTATGCAGATGTTCAATTCCATGCCATGGGAAGATGTTTCTTTAATGACTGGTTCTTGTTTGTTTGTTCTCTACAGGACACAAAAAGACTTTTGTTAGTATGAAGTTTCAGTCATTAGTTTACACGAAAATGTAATTGTTCTAAGTTCAACTCTGCCATCTCGTGGTAGATATTAAAAGGTACTGTTTAACCTTTCGTAATCCCTGGTGATAACTATGTATACTGGATATAAAATATGTTTGCTAAAGACCCATAGACTTATACCAGCCTTTCAGTAACTGAAGGAGGTCTACAAGAAAGATGGAACACAACTTTTTACAAGGCCACGGAGTGATACAACAAGGGGGAATAGCATTAAACTGAAACAGGGCAGGTTTAGATTAACTATAAGGAAGGAATTCTTCACTCTGAGGGTGGTGAGACATTGGAACAGGTTGCCCAGAGCCCAGAGAAGTTGTGGATACCTGTACCTGGAAGTGTTCAAGGCCAGGTTGGATGTGGCCCTGAGCAACTGATCTAGTGGAAGGGGTCCCTGTCCATGGCATGGGGGCTGGAATTTCCATCCCAAACCATTCTATGATTCTACTATTATATAGTATTTATAGTAAATATTCTCTTCTGCACTGCTAGGAATCCATCTATCCTTCAATGAGATAGATTAAAAAGTGAATTACCTCTGAAGCTGTTTGCTTTACATTTTGTCTTGGATAATGAAAGGCTGACATTTGTTTCACATTTGTGAGGAGCTGGCATGTAGTCAGGGTCACTTCCCAGTTCTCATGCAATAGTTTCATGCTGTAGTGTTTGGATTATAAACAGGGGAGCACTTAAACACAGGCAATTACTTTTCCTCCTCACTGAGGTCTAGGTAGGAGCCAAGTTTTGAACAAAGCAATTCAGTAAATTATATGCAAAAATTATTATAAACCAAAGAACCATTTAAACCTTTTGGAAAACAGATATTTGCACAGTGCCAAGAGTCAACTCAAAGTAGTATCCTCTCTGAAACCAGTGACCTAGCCTGTCTCCCACACTGGGAACAGACATTTCAGAGGAAGGAGTAAGAAACCCTGCTTTCAAACACTGACTCATCTTGGTCTCTTCCTCCTTCCCTGTACAGCCAAGAGTTGGCAAGCCATGGAAAACAAACACCTTGTTTTCACTGTGATGTTGCAGTCACACCTAGTGTAGCAACATGAACTTCCCTTCACCCTGTCTCACCATTCAGATCTCAAGTGATCATCTCCTGAACTGAAATCTTGACTTATTCAATATCTGAAGAAGCCTCAGTTTAGTCCCCCCACATGACAAAAGACTGAAGTGCTGATGCTCTGTGCATCAAATGAAACCACTGTAGACTAGCAGGGAGCTGAGCTCCAAACACGGACCTGAACATTTCCATGCCATGTTGAGCTCAGGTGAATCTCCAGTCACCAGGTCCACAACATTCAGGGTGGTTCAAGAGACCAGACCTCATCCACCTTCATTTTCATCCTCACTGTCCAGTGCTCAGATCTCATTAATGTACTTGCCCCAGCTAATTTCATTCGTACACCTTCAATATTGGCTTGCACATCCTTTTCAAATGTAGCAAGGCACTGGATTTGGAGTTTTGGTTTGAAGCCATGTCAGATTCTATCAACCTTCTGACTATGCAAACATGAATTGAAAGTTCTAGTGCGACCCCATTCCTTTCTCTCGCCTTTCCATTCTTCTACTACAATAATTTATGCATCTAGAACTGCAAAGTCATGAACAAACCAGTGGAAAATAAAAAGTGTCACAAAGGGTTTGCAAATTAGTGCCATACATCCAGCCATCTTCATCTCCCACTTGCCAGTCACATCAAATTGTGATCTTTGTCCTCCCGTTTTCCTACCTGCCGCAGTGACTTGTCTCCTGCAGCACCTTGAGGAGGCCAAACTTGGCAGCTGAAGAAGCCAGATGTCAGGGTCTACAAAGAAAGTTTTCAGCAGTGGCAGCTGCTTGTCAGATCACATTCCCCCCTAAGGCTTATGTTTGGCTCTGATGGTGTATCTGTTGGTGGCCATGGCTGGTCTTCCTGAAAGTCATATGTGGGATCAGCTCCCAGTGGGAAACTCATGTTTCTTCTCCTGAAAGGCAGTCTCCACTGACTTGCAGTTCTGGGAAAATGGTCTTTCTTTTTTCTCATGTTCTCAGAAAGAGTGTATGTTCAGTTTGTATAAAACTAAATTATTAAGAAAGGCAATTTTCCATAATTTTAAAAGAACTTTCCTCTTAAAAGGAGAATGAAACCCCTTATATTTTTGTGGTTTTAAATGTTAATTTCCATAATAACAAATATATACATTCTTATCTATAAAAGTTTTTTTCCATGGATAGGAATTTGCTTTGGGATATTTATGATGGGTATTGGTCTTCATCTGAAGTAGAGGAAACTGAAACAAGTCCTTTTGAACCTAAACACTCCATAAGCACTTAAAAGAGTCTTTGGTTATGAGACTACCTTGTAAACATAATGATCGAACAAGGCTTCAGAATGACACATTAGAAAAGTCAGCATTTACCCAGAGATTGAAAATATTTGAGACAATCTCTGTCACAAAGTAAGCAGGGAGACTCGTGTCATTAAATGAGACTTCACCTTGAACTGTGAACCAGGCAAACACCATGTCTGCCTTCAACTACACCTCCCCTTTTTCCTCTGGGCAGGTCTGTCAGAAGATGGCATTTTCTACTGCTGCTGGCACTGCTCTTGCAGCCTGGGTACTGCCTCAGTGGCTGGTCACAAACCTGGGATTCAGGATTTTGGCTGCTATTGCCTGTAAAAGTAGGATAGCACACTCACAGAGGGCATAGGGTATTGATAAAATCCTTAACCACAGTGGTGCGAAGGACCCTGTGAATATCCAGGTTGATGGCACATAAGAAAAATGCTGTGGATTGAGAGGAACATTAACTGTATTGCTGTTCTAGCAGGGAATGATGCCAGGTCCTGCTCCTGATCCCTGTGGCTATCACACCCGAAGGCAGCACTGTTACCAGCCTGAGCAATTCCTGAGGAATTGGATGCTACAGTGCACACCTGAAAGCCATTTGACTGCCAGTCACATCCCCTCTTCCTTTCAGACCGTTCTTTGGACAGTGAATTACATCAGAAATACATAAAGACATTTAATTTCAGATTTAAAATTTACAGTCCTTGAACTTTGTGAAGTGTTCCTCTTTGGGATTTTCTGGGGACACAAGGCACAAAGCATACCCTGATTATCTTCTTTTTACTTAGGTCAGACCCTTCTAGGAAGTTTTAATTTCTCTTTCTGCTTCTCTCTCCTCTTGTCATAATTTTTGGATTTTCTCTCATGCCACTGCTCAGTGAAAATACACTGCTGTTGAATGTGAGACAGCATACAGGCTCTAAATAAGTATTCTGTAGGTCAACGCAACATACATGCAGATTACTAGAATTTAATCCAGATAATTTTGCTAGATTAAGAGAGGTTTCATGATTTTTATGATTCCTTAAGGAGCCAATATCTGACACATGTGAGGACCTGCCTCGTTATTGAGTCCCCTGATAGCCTAACTCTATGTACAACCAAAAAGTCTTTCGCATTTGAACATCATTCTCCTGCCTTCCCTAAACACAAAGTTTTCTGAAGTAGCCTCAGTTGAGTTAGCTGTGATGATGCGAACTGTTCTGTACAGCTCAGACCAGCTAATAGAGACATCACTTACATGTCTCAGCTTTACAGCGACTGTGAACAGCAGCTTAATGGATCACCATGACAGCTTCGTGAGTGGGTTATTGTAATTACATTAAATGAGAGACTTGGAGAAGCCTTGGCATGCAAAGAGGAGGTGCTCGGCTACCTGCTCATGATGACACAGTGGCTGCGGGATGTGAGCTAGGGGCTGTCCCCTAGCACCAGTCTCCTGGCATGGAGGCCATGTGAACCTCTGCTTTGACACCAGGGAAAGAGTCATACACCACCAGCATTGAAAAAGGTGCAGGATTTCCTCCTGCCTCTCAGGGGTACTCTCTCACTGCTGCTGGTAATCTGTATGGGATCAGATGAGACTTACTGAGCCACATCACACAGACATAGTTAAGGAATCCAAGTTACTCCTTTTATTCCTTCTTGTTTCCTCCAGGCCAAAGGGATGCTCACCCATGGTTTCTGTCCTACCTTCAAGGCAGGTGAGCTGTATTGCTGGTTAACAGCTCTGTTCTCTTTAAATCAGTGCTGCTATCATCAGGACAGATAGTTACAATTTTTCTTCTTATATCAGGGCATCAGCAGAGAATTGTAGAGTTTTTCCTGCCTGTATTGTACTTTTGCTACACATAACTGGTGACGCCCTCAGAAACCCAGGCAGGGACACCCCAGACCAGGCAGTAGATGGCATCAATGTACAGCAGTTACAGCATGCGCAAAAACAGTCATAAGGAAAAAAAAAAAATTCACGCTGTTCTTGCTGCTTCCAGGCCTTCTGTTTGTTCTTAGCTCAAAAATGTCTTTTCTAATGATAATTTTTCCATAGTAAACCCCAGATCCCTGCACTCTCAGGTGTAAGAATAATCAAGGCTCTCTGTGATCAGTTTTTCTATTTTCTTCTTCAATTCACCTTTCTAAAAAGTCAGCACAAGAATTAGGAAGCAGGATCTCTTCATCTCTGTCTCATGCCTGTAGCAGATCACTAACATCCTGTATCCCTGTCTTCCCAAATGCTAAATCTGGTTCATAGTCAGGGTATCCATGCACAGACTCAAATTTCAAGCTGACAACCAGGTTTGAACGTGGAGTGAACTTCTTTGAGAGAGGTGTTGTTGGGTTCCCCTCCCTCTCTATACTGTAGACTGTAGTCTGCTTTCCAGGAACCACTGGTGAGTTTTCTCCAATGGACATACCTCGCTATCACAGGAACCTTGGATGTCAGCAAGAATGTATCTTTTTTACTTTTATCCTGCAAGATATTATGGTTTCAGTTTCACACCCTTTACTCCTGATCCTAGGTTTCTTACAGTATTTTATGGTCTGATGTGGATTTCAGTACAGGAGAAAGAGGGACATATGAACCCTTAAAATGCTGATGTCTGTTAACATGGTTGCCTGCAATTGTTGAGATCTGTCATGATCCAATTGTTTCTTTAGTCCTAATTACTTGGTGCCCTGGAGATTGCCTTGCACTTTGCTTACCTGCACTCATAACTCAAATTTAGATCTGCAACAGGATGAGGAACTCTTGCCTCATGGCTTTGTTTCCAAAGGGGAGCACAAGGCAATAGAGTCCATGGTACTGTCTTAATTATCCCTTGAATAATTATGACACTGCCATTTACTGTCTTTACTCCCCCCACCCCCAACCTTCTGCAGTCACTCAGGGTTCAAATCTGGGCTGCCAAAACTAGCTAAGCATCTCCCAACTCTGCAATGCCCACATTAGGCAGACTGTTTGTACGTACAAAGAGGTTTCACCTGAGACTGGCAGAGTCACAGTTTCTCTAGAGACAGAAAGAGCAAACTCTAGAGAGCTGACAGAGGCTTTTCTGGCTACCATATATTTTAAAGTATCTCAAAGCATTATTTCTATAGAACAGACCATTTTTGCGAAACTTTAAAATAGTGATAAAAAACCCACAAGAAAACCTGGCAAGCTGTCACTGTCCTCCTACAGCTTTTAGCCAGCTCTTCTTTTTGATAAACTCATTATTGGCCCTATATAATTCTCATATTCCCAGCAATTGTTCAGTTTGGTCTGCCCCCTTCTCTCCTACTCTAGTTCCACTCACAAAGAGTTTTTTTCAAGGAACTCAAAGTTTTAAGAGTAATTTTTAGCTATGGTGTTGTGTCCACCTGAATTCATTAGAATGTGAGCTCCCTTTGCTTAACTGAGTCCAAATAACCTTATTCTGAATAACATTAAGGTACTTGAGGGGAATCTCTTTGGCTCAGGGAGACAAATTATAAAAGACTTCAAGTCTCAGTGGCATCTCCAACAATTCTGAAAATCCTGCTCTGCGGGGATTACGGATGGTCCAGTAGGCATAACAGAGAAATTTAGGAGACAGAGACTCTCTAGAAACACTGATTTCTTTTCTGTTCTTGTCAGAATTGCTTAAATCTCTGCAGTCTCCTTTTCTCATCTCTTCCTTTCCTCATCAGGGTGTGGTTACGAGACCAGAAGTAAACAGTCAAATATTTGCTCTGTGTTAATAAAATCACATATATGTTCCTTCATCCCCAGTTCTAAGGACAATAAAGTAAAACATTTGTGAAGAATTAAAATCCACTTTGTTCTGAAACAACCTTGAAACCCAAAGAAGGATTTCAGATCAGCATGTAGTTTTACACCAACAGGCACATTTAGAACATTATGACTCATATAAGTATTTCTGGGTCAGAGGAAAAAGGGTTATTTACCTTTTGCTGAAGAACCACAGTCCTTCAAGGAAGAGGAAAAACAGAATTGGAACATTCTAGCTGGGTCATTAGGACCATGTTTCTACAGTCCCTGCCATGGTATATTAAATGTGAGTAAGGAAAAAATACATATTTCTCCTTTACCTTCCCCCAGCCCCAGACATCTCTAATCAGAAACCAGCTCTCAATACCCAAGTTAAACTTTCAGCATCAAAGATCAAAAGCTTCAATACTGAACCATGTAATAGGACAAGTAAAGGATAAATTAATGACACAGCCTGTTGGGGGCGGAACACTGTGACTCATGGGCACTTTTAGGTGAAACTCTCTGGGTGATCTTAGATTAGTAATGTTGATAACTATTATTTGGCCATTTAATATAGGTGGCTACAATGGACAAGCTTTGAAACATACAGTCCTTGGGAAATGAACCATGCACCATGCTGCAGGAAAGGACAAAACTATAGGAAGCAGAAACAGATGTTGGGTCCTGCTGTAGATATACTCTTCCCTCAGCCCAAATCTCATGACTGATTTAAACCCATCTGTATGAAGAAAACATATCAAATAGGTACATTAGTCACAGCACTACAGTGCACTCGTGTCCTTCAGCACTGTATATCCCTGGGAAGTGTCCCCCTCTCTGAGTCACTCAGGTCCCAAACAAACCTTTGAGATGCTGAGCTAGATCTGCCATTGTCCTGGTGTAAGAGTGATGGTCATCAGGACTTTGTGTCATCAGGACTTTCTGTAAACCAAGGTGCTCTGCTGCAGATCAGTGGAGAGCCAGCAATGCTCACACATTTCAAAAGACAGCAGACTCTGCTTTACTGGATACTGATGAATTTACTCTTCTTTCTAGGTGTACAGCCTATTCTGTGGTTGTTCACGGTCAGAAAGGCATGTATTTGAAGATCCCTAGAGGTTATATATCTTGTTAATACATGGATATTCATTGAGTCATATATGTGCACGCGTCTACCCACCTGGGGTAATTCCTTTCTGTCATTCTTCCCCAGCAGTCTAGAAGGGGTTACAATTTCTCTTTATGAGAGTTAGAAGTTGTTTGAATACAGGATGCTAAAAGGCCTGAACTATCATGTTGGGTAGGGAGGATCAGCCAGTTTAGCTTTGTCAGAGGAGGAGGATGAAATAAAGGCAGGCAACTGCTATTCTGGCTCCTGCATATGCTCAGTAGCTAGACCTAGTTAGAAAAATCTGACGTTCGAGGCAATTCAGTCTATTTGTCAGCTGATTGGTTGGATGAGGACAGTCAAATCTGACAGCAATAGATACAGCAGAGTGAGTAACATCCTTCACAGCACAGCAGTGCCATGACAGTTCATAGAGAACACAGGATTTGCAGTGTTCCACCAACATGGAAAAAATACCTGAGTCAGGGTCTATAACTGTGATAGTTCTGTGTCACTAAGATATCCCGGGGGATGGTGAGAGATAGATGAACATTTAGAGATACTTTCCATAAGATTAACCAAATAAAGCAGAGCACTACAGCTCTTTCCATGGGAAGACCAGCATTAGTGGAAAGCCTGGCTTGCTTGCTCTGGGCCACCACAGTAAGATCTCCTGAAGATTATATGACATCCGTGTCCCAAAGATGACAACATCAACATCCAGATTTGTAAGAAGGCAGCTAGGGAATAGTGGGTCAAATTTGTTTGTGTGTGCAGTGCTAAAGTGTCTGCTGTAATTGATATTGAAGTTAGCAATGGAGCCTTCCTAACAAAGTGGTAGAGTGCTTAGTCCCCACTGGTTTGGTTCCCTAACAAAAACTGTGTAGGTGAAGTGGCATTAAAGGAGTTCACGTGGAAGCAACGTATTTAGGATATATGAGGTCAGACTTACCATTCACTCAAGAGTCCTGGATCAAGCACATAGTGCATTGACTAAATTAGAACACAGGAATGATTATAAGATCAAAGGTCAAAACAGATCCATGTAGTATTCAATGTGAGACTTGCCATTCACATTTCTACATATTCCTGTAGCAGTACACTGTGAGATTTGCCATTTACTCTGCTATTTTACACATTTTAAGCTATTTTAATTCATGCAATAGTCTATCCTCTTCTCCAACCATTTCTCAGTTTCCACAAAATACTATAAATAGTTTTTAGATATCTGGGTAGTATATATATATTGGCTTTCCCATATCCATATGCTTGCTGACCTCTTCAAATAATCCCAGTAAATTGTGACATGTGAGCAAAAAAGGTTCATTTAGGTTCCCTGCACACCAGACACTGGCCAGTTGTCTTATCATGATATTCCTGAAGCAAGAGGTATTTTTTTTATTAATGCCCTTAGATAATGGATTTTAGGGTGTTGAATCAAAGTCCTCTGTGGTCACTATTACAGAGCAACTCTTTGACTACTCCATGATCTATTTCTTCAGCCATACCTCCAAGATATTTAAATTCCCAATAAATTTGCAGATGGCACTTTTTTCACTTCCTTTTCTGAAGCAAATAAGATCCTTATACTCATCAGTTGTGGGCAGACAACTTGACATAAAAGGCAGGGTTCAAAGCCTGAAATTTTCTGCATTCTAATTGCCAAATTGAAACAAAAATAAAAGATCTTATCTGAGATAAATTACTGTTACATAATTAACACTACTTACATGAAAATATGTTACATTCTAAAAATGCTAGAGGGTAAAAAAAAATACAACAACAATGATGAGATGAAGGAAAAAAACAGTGTACTCCAATTTTCAGGCACGAGTGGGAAGGAACTGCAGAATGCTGGGACAAAGATGTGTAGGACAAATATATCGCCTGCTTGTGTACTGTTACCAAAATACTCACTGAAACACATGGGGCATAAACAACCCTATTTAGAATACAAGATTGCACACATAGTTAAAAAGCTGGGAAAATAACTTGAAAACCTAATGAGCATCAAATGGATACTGTGGAGGAAAATGCCAGAGAAATGGCAGGTGTGAAGGCTACGTAAGATCATCTTCGATGAACAAGTCAAGAGGGTTATGAGTACTTAAGATTTGTATCACTTCTTCAGATCATAGATGATAGCTCTTAACAGGAGGATGCTACTGACGAATTACATTGTCAAAATATTGTTGTTATATAGGCATGAAGGGTAAAATATGTTTAAACACACAGTTTTGGATATAGTGAGATATCTGTTCAGCTCAAAGGAAAAAGATGCAGATATTGCTTAAAAAGTAGGATCTTTTCTGCAATCAGAAAAGTGCATGCTGGGATAAAACCATTCATGTGAGCCGTGGGCATGACACTTCCAGAAAGATACAGAGTATGAAGAAAATAAAGCATGAAAGGTCATGGAGTTATAGACCTCTGACCAAGAAAGTAATGTTGACATTACTGTATTTGGAAGAGGCTGGGGATACATAATAGTCTGTAAATATGTAAAAGATTGCTTTGCAGAGTAAAGTCAACATTTGTGTTTAACTGCTTTAAAATTGTCACAAAGATTAGATTGATATCAGAAAAAAACTTACTAACTATGGGGGTAGGGAAGCTGTAAGATCACCTAAGATGACTGAAGAATCTCCACAATGAGAGCTTCTCTATATGTTAAACAAATAGCTGTTGGGGGATATTGAAGTGTGGTTGATCCTGTTTTGTACCAGAGGACCCCTCTAAGACCCTCCAGCCCCATCAGTGATGTCTGTATTTCTATGAAGTTATGTACAAGGTCAGGTGTTTATGAAAAAATTATGATGATGACTTAGCTTACCATATTTTTTCCTAAATAAAATCTGTGTATTATAAATGCTTATTAAAAAAAAAAAGCTAAGAATTTAAAACCAGATATTCCTCTGAAAATTATTTTTGTTTATCAAAAACTAAACCCCTTATAAAAAATTTTCAAATGAAAACAAATATTCTGATTGAAAAAAAAACAACTCCAATTTAGGATTGTTTCCCTGGTAACCAGGAACAGTGTCATTCTGTGGACTTTTTCTTCCCATTC
Organism: Campylorhamphus procurvoides; assembly: GCA_013396655.1. Classification (NCBI taxonomy): domain Eukaryota; kingdom Metazoa; phylum Chordata; class Aves; order Passeriformes; family Dendrocolaptidae; genus Campylorhamphus; species Campylorhamphus procurvoides. Next base: position 2,445,877 of record WBMV01002074.1, read on the forward strand.
TCCCCTGTGTGCCAGGCTTCCAGCTTGCCCAGCACTCCTGTGGCTGGGACTCCTGTTAGTGTGGCTCCCCCTTCTCCCAAAGGGTGGATTGTGAAACCTCATGGTGTGTGCAGACCAAGGTAGATGCATAACTGAAAGAGAACAGGATCAAGAGGAACAACACAGTTTCAGTGAAATCACATGGCAAAATATGTAAAGAGAAAGATTTAGTATAGGTTTTTATTAAATTAACCTCTTTGGGGTTTTTTATGGAACAAAGAGCTGTCTCTTCTCCCCCACAGACAACTTGAGGACAAACAAGCAATTTCTAAGAAGCTCCAGAGAGCAGCTTTCATATTTCTAATACATGACAAGGCATGATCTGATTCTGAGGTTTTTTCACTTCTTTGGTTTCCCTCAGATGAAGAAATTGTTTTTGTCAATGTTCCAACACTGGAAGTGTCAATGTAGTGAGTTTCCCCTAAAGCAAGAATCAGCCCCTGCCAGGCTGTGCTCAGGGGCTCAGCACTAGGCTCAAAAAATGAGAAAACAAACCACCGATAGAATAGACACACCTTCACCCCAATTCAATGGGAAATCTATCGCTCTTTATTAATAATGTCTCTTCCAGATGAATGATCCAGCAGGACAGCAATTTCACTGTCCTGTGTTCACATTGCAGAGGGGTACTCTAAAAGGAGCAGCTGGTCGACTTCATGGAATAGGCCAGCAACTCCGGCAGAGCCCATAGGGGTATTTTAGGTAATATTCTTCAATAACAACTTCACATAGTGCTCAGGTGAGTGGTGTTGCCCCACCTAAATATTTGACCTGAAGTTGCTCACTGAGCAGGCTCTCCAGGCTGACTTCTTTGATGGATCAATTTGGAATGTGTTAATGGCATTACTCAGCACAATAAATAAAATGCGACTCACCTGAACGTTTCTTGGAAGGAGTCATGGAGTTTATGACACCCAGTGGGAACAGCAGGAGAGGGTCATCTGGAAGGAACAGGGAAACATGCCGAGTGCTCACAAGGGAAATTTTGAGAAACAGATGGAGAAAATATCAGAATTCTCAGTAGCCTCCAAGGAACAGATGAAAAACTTTTGGGTCAATAAGCCAGAGAGTGAACGGCTCAGAAACAAGGTTTGTGGTCAAATTATCTAGTCCACATACTAGGAAATGCTAATAATCCACTAGCTCCTCCAGTCTTCATGAATGCAAAATGTTGAAAAGCTTCTGAGGAGAAGAAGTAGGAAAGATATTTTTCATGTTATTTACGGGAAATAATTAATTTTTTTTTGTTAAGTGGGAAGGAAGGCATTTTATCCTCTGAAGAACCTCTAAAGAAATATGAATGTTCCTTTTTGGATGATAAAATCAGTAGGAGAGAGGGAATTTTCTAACCTGATCATCAGATCTGTTACTGAAGGCTCAATTGGTGCAGAAACACAACACAATAACAATTTTAGATGGAAGTACCATTTGTAGCTGTTAAATTACCCAAAGGATCTTTCACATGAATGCTCCGGACTGAATAGCATGTGCGTACACATTCCAGTCATGGATCCAAAACAAATTAGGAAGCTAATACGCACCCTCCACTGGGACTTAATTGACCATTAGTTTCCTAGGTTCTGAAAAATCATGTCACTATATCTAACTTATTTCAACATTGCTTTTTACCCCCATAGGATCCTAGTGCTATATGCATTTGAAAAAAATGCATCCTCCACCGCAAAAATACTGTTGCCTTTTGAGGGTGGAAGCTTCTGCCCAGCAACACTTCACAACTGGTGTGGACATTTTTACTCAGGAATTGAAAGATACCGTATCTCAGTACAATTACGCAGAAGAATGTAGGTCAGACAAACATAATTACCAATTACAGAGTTTAGACGGGGAAGTGGCAGTAACAAGCTCACTGCTGGGAAACAGTATAGCTAGTTCTTAATAATACATTTCCTTTAGACATCAGCCTCTCCCCAAAGATTCACACCAATAAAATGTAGCAGAAATATAACAAAATCCCTTCAAACGTCTGAAGGGAATTTATCTTTTGGGAAGAAAAAAAAAAGGCAGCAGATAAAAATTGAAAGTAATTATAATTTCAGGGCTAGCTGTAGCCATTCCAAAACTCAACCTTTCATGAGCAAGTTCTGGGATTTTAGCAGTGTGGCCAGTTGCACAACAGGCAGCCAAATTCATGTTTGAGATAAGCAACAACCCCCTAGGAGTGTGACCCCTCTAGTAACACCGAACTGGAGATGCAGTTCAATATTGACTTGGAAAATGCCAGTGCCAGACTCAAGTGTGTAACTTCTGCAGAAATAACCCAAAATATTCTTGACAGATCATCTCTACTTGCATACTCTTCCATCTTCTGAAGCTGGCTAGCTATGCTGTGGGGTAAAGTTGAACTTGAAGGGTGATAAGCCAAAGGAAGAGCTGAGCTTTCTGGTTTGTTTGGGAGCTCTTAACTTCCCCATAGCCAGGGCCCTGTTTAGAGCATGAGTCGGCAACATACAGCACTATGGCTGGGCATACAATTCACCACCTTCTGTATTCTGATGAGTGGTGAGCCAGCCGCAACCACCCATGAATGCACCTCTGATTTTATGGTTTCTTGTGTTCCTCGTGAAAGAGTTAATCATGTGACTCTCAGAGTCTGAAGATTTTGCAACTGTCCCAAGGCTGCACCAGACAGGTACCTCGGTCAGGTATTTGGACTTTCTTTAAACTCCATAAAAATAACAAACAAAAGGGTTGACCTTGTACTGTACGTGCATGAACGCAGGATTTAAACAGATGCAGAAAAGATCAAGAATTTCAAATAGGCCCAGGAGAATGCCATTCTGCAGGAGTATATTAGGGTTCAGTGTAAAATCTCACCATAGAAAAAGAAATTAAATGAAATAAAAAATAAGTGTGAACCCCAGGAGTACTAGTAAGAGGTTGAACACTCTGCCTCAGTTTCTGCTTTGTGACACTAATCAGAGATACAAAAAGGTTCATCCTTTTCACAGAGCAAATGACAATACCCTCCTAATTCCAGCAGCTGTAAGTCCATCCTCATTTGAAAGGCATTACAGAAAAATGTAAAACATAGCAATCAGGGGTACACTCAACCCCTGCACAGGTGTCTAACAAGGACAGCACCATAAGTAAATGGATTATTTGCGGGTTTTTGTCATGCCTCCTTCATTAAGCATCTGTAACTCTGTGACTTCCAGATCCCATGTTCATGCCTAGAACAATATTCACTTGGAAGAAACTAAGGGCAGAATTTTATGTAGGGAGAAGGCAGGTTCTGAAACACAGAAGTATGACAGTTGCACACTTATAAACAGCCATAGGTACTGTGGTGTTTATACACCACCAAGAGATTGGATTTTATTCTAAATAAGGCAAAATATCTAAGTGACAGAGGTTTCACATATCCACGAGATGCATTTCTAAAAAAGACATGCCGTGTTTCAAGTATGAGTTATAGGGCCAGATGCTGGAATCTGGGTGAAGAATTATAGGCTGCATTTATAGGAGGTCAGGTCGGGTAACCACAATGGCCTGAAAAATATATTAATCTCATTTGAAAGATGGAATGCAATCTTTAAGTTAATATAAATACACCATCTGCAGCAGTGAGCCCTGAGGAGGGCATCGGAATATGGAGCAATTTAGGCAGAGAGGAATGCACCGAATGTGAGATAAGGCCAAAATGAAAAGCAAAGCCTGATGTCTGTTATCCCCTGGAGAAGGTGAGGTTCAGGCCTGAATCTGGTGTGTGGTTCCCAGACCAAACCTGTGTTTCTGTAGAAATCTTAATGATCTCGTTAATCCTGGGTTCAATACAGTTCATCCAAATGACAGTGAGGAAGTGATTGCATGACAACCTGCACTTACAGATTTACATAAGGAAAAGATACTGCATCCAACATGAACTACTCATTTTGCAACTCACTCTGATTAACAGAGAATGTAGTAGTCATGCAGCTGGCAAGGGACATTATCCTAAGAGCTCATAATTAAAAGTGGACAAAATTAAGACAATTGTAGCTGGTGCTTCCCAATGGCTAATATCCTCCAGCTGAGGAAAATTATGAGAAAACAGTGAGTGGGAGGAAGAAATCAGAGATGAAAACATGAATGGAAATCAGAAGTTCTTTCAGAATAGAGTCAGTCCATCAGCACCATCAAGGACAGACTGGCTTAGGCTCAACTACTCCAGTGGTAAACCGAAAGTATTTTAAAGACTCAACAAATGGGAAAAGTAAAGCAACTGTCTGAAGAGAAGAGAAACTGATATTGAAAAATAAAGAGATTGTGAAAAATTGGTGCATGGTGATGCTGAGTGGGATTTTTTGAGGTGTGTTTGAATTGCATAAGGTAAAATTGCGAACAACAACACAAAAAAACAGACTTGTTCAATAAATGTTTCTTTCGGTATTTTGGAAAGTAATATCTTGATGGAGTTTATATGAGACCAAGGTTGAATAAGTACTTTCCATCCCATTAGGAAATAAGCAGGATGTTAAACATCATCTAGTAGAGATAAACGTTTTTAAATCAGCAGGCTTGGATAAATAACACCCAGGGGTCCTAAAATATTTGACTGAGGAGAACTCTGGCTTGCTAATGTTAATTTTTAATAAATTTTAATATCAGAGGGATTCCAGGTGACTGAAAGCAGAGTAGTAACCTGGAAAGAAAGAGAATGTGAGAGATAGAGATAAAGAGAAAAGAGGGGAGAGAAGGAGAACAGGAAATCAAGTGCAATTACAGGGGAATTATTGAGCAGCTAACCTCACATCAATCCCAGGTAAAATAGTGGAAAAACTGAGACAGGACTGAACTGCCAAAACATGAAAGAACAAGATTTTAATTACTGCCAGTCAATGTGGGTTTATGGAAAATAGCTCAAATAGAACAGGTTTCATGTTCTGCCTGTAAAAAAAAGCCAAGATGTAGCAGGCTTTCTCGAGGCTTTATACTTAGTGCATGACATACTTACTGGATAAACACTATATAACATGAAGGAAACTTATGTTAAATGGCTAATACATGGCTATTTAGCATAACTCAAAGCCCAGCTGCGTCAATCAGATCATCATCAAATGAGGATTCTTTACTGGCTTTCCGCAGGGCTTTGAAGTATACTTGGTGCTATTCAGCATTTTCACTGATGCTCTGCAAGGGAATATAAAGTCAGCACTGACAGACAGATGGCTGACACAAATATTAGCAGCCTGGTAAATAACGATGAGGAGAAAATACTAATGCCGAGAGTATTTTGGGTCACTTGTTAAAGAGAGCCCATTTGAATGAAATGCAGTCAGTACAAAGGTGATCTATAAGGCAGAGAGCAAAATAAACCTGATGGGACCCTGGATCCTGGAAAGCTGTGATTCTGGAAAATGGTTTGGGAATCACAGTGGGCAAGTAACACAGCATGAAAATACTAATTCCAGAAAGACTAAATAAAAAGACAAGTTGTCCCATGATCCATATACCTACAAACTAGGGAGTAGTGAGCAGTAATGTGTTTTTATCTGCTCACAGTACATTTCACAGAAGTCTGGAGTCTGGTTTTGACCAACCTCTATTAACAGCTTAAATGGCAACAGAGAACAAGTGTTAGACTGACCTGATGAATGAAGGAGACACCTGACCTTGAGAGATTTAGAGACCCATCCACTGAGTTTATTGCGAAGAAAAAAATGAGTGATGTCTTGATTACACTGTGTAGTTACTTCCAGACAAGAAAGTGCTGGATACTAAAGGGTTCTTACATCTGGCAGAGAAAAGCATAATGAGAACCGGTGACTGGAAGTTGAAATCAGAAATTCAAAACGGTCACAATTTTTCAAACAGTGACAGCGATTAACCACTGCGACAAACTTCTAAAGGAAATGATTGATTATCCATTTCCTGATGTATTCATATCAAAATTAGATGCTTTTCCAGAAAATATATTTTAGCCAAAATAAAAGCTATGCTTAATTCAAATGCAAAGTATTGGGTAACAGCATGAAAATATAAAAGTCTATGACATGTGGGAGAGAAAATGTGATGACTGCATGGTCTTCTCTGAGTGCAGAATCTCTGGATGTCTGCAAGAAAGATACGTCTAATCTGATATAGCAATGCAATCTAGTAGGGGAAAAGATTTTTAAATCAAAGTTGAAAATGAGCTACAAAATAATAATAAAGTGATTCTAACTAATCCCTGGACATGGTGATACAACTCCAACAACTGTACATCTAGGCTGGATTTTTTAAAATAAATTTTTTTAAAATGTAAAAAAATAACCCAACAAAATGAGAGACAGAGAAATAATTGTTTCTAGCTGTAAGCATTGCAGATTAATTATCTGGGAATACGGTAGAATTATTGGCGTTTTTAAGACTTCTTTACACAAACACTATCAATTCCTTGGAAAAAGGGGGCTGAAGGGTGAGCTCCTAGCTCTGTGCAGCTGCCTGAGGAAGGGAAGCAGAGAGGGAGGTACTGATCTCTTCTCCCTGGGATCCAGTGACAGGATGCATTGGAGTGCTTCACAATTATTCCAAGGGGAGGTTTAGACTGGACATTAGGAACCATTTATTTACCAAGAGGGAGGTCAAACCCCAGAAGAGGCTTCCTAGAGAGGTGGCCAATGCTCTGAGCCTGTCATTTGGATAATGCCCTTAACAATAGACTAAGTTTTGGTCAGGCTGTTGGACTAGATGATCATTATAGATATCTTCCAACTGAAACAGTATCTTCTGTTCTATTGCACTGATTCTGCTTAGGGTAGGGATAGGACTTGCTTACCTTCTGAGGTCCCACCACCACCTCTTGCTATAATTTCTGCACTATAAATCAAGTAAAAGTCACGGTCATGATGCTAACAGTAATGAGGACAGATAGGTCCTCTGTTATGCAGAGGACGTAATAGAGTGAAAATTTGAACATAACATTATGTGATGCTACAAAACTTCCATATCTGAGTTACTCTTGAAGATATGTCTGCTTGCTTTTTCATTCTTTCATTATCCTAGTGCCTGAGACGTATCAGAAATGGAGGTTCTGGTTATCTAATACCTATCTCAGTACTTACTTGCCCTGAAGCTTTTTGAGAAATGGTATTTTTCAGGTCATCTGAGGCCAAGCTGGATCATGGTGAACTTGAAAATCAAAGCACCATGCAAGGGGGCAGGGGCCAAGGTGTCCTCCTCAGCAAGGACACATCTGAGTCAAGATGACTCACAACCAGGCCTGTACAAATAACTAATTTTTCAGTTTGCCAGGTGAACTTGAAGGGAGAAAAAACATTCACACTGCCCTGAAGTGAAGTTCATGTCTGTTTGTTGATGGAAAGAACTAGAAAAAAAAGAAAAGATGTGTTCACCAGTCTGACTAGAATGTGTGGTTTGATTTGAAATTGTTTTGTCTTTGTGGTCTGTTGCATATAAACACAAATTTATGGAAAATTTTCTTGAAAAGTCCACCCATAACAGAATTTTTGAGTGGTGAACAAATGAATCACCTTCCAGAATTTTTGTGGCTTTGTTCAGACCTTTCTATGCATTTCAGCTTCAACAGCTACATTGCTGGATCCTGGTAGTATCAAAACAGATCAGAAAGTCACAACCCTTCAAAAAGCAGCCAGATACAACCTGCAGTGGAAAAGTCCTGAGAAACTTATTGAAAGGAGTTCATTTTTGGAAGTTTCCCCAAAAACCAACATTCAGGAGGAGAAAGCTTTGTGCAGCCAGAACTCCTCCTGAAAACTACTGGACATGACTAAAAGAAACTGGAAAGTCCCCCCTTTTTTTCCTGCCTCTGATACCGTCCATTTAGCAGGAATGATTTTGTTTTCTGTCTCCCCTCCCATGCAGCGGCTAAACATCCATGAGGACCACGAAGTGTCACCCCCTTCTCAACTACCAGACAGAAAGCGTGGTACCCAGAGGGAGCTCAGTTGCAAGAGCTCACATGGAAATTTCTCAGCCAAAATGCATTAAAGAAAGAGGCACAGTTTTTCAGAGAGAGAAATCTATCTCATTAGTGCTGCAAGATGTGCTTTTCAAATACATATATTGAAGAAAAGTAATACCTGGAAAGCACCTACTTCAGCTGAGCTTGGGATGTAACTGTGCAGAAAGAGTGCTCCCACCGGTTTGGACAGCCACATGGGACTTGAGGGAAAGTTCAACACCTTCCCATGAAATGCAAACAGCCTCAGAAAGTGCAGCACAACCACAGCTGGCTGAAACTTACTTATTTAAAAAAAAAGTTACAAAATCGTTAGAAAATGGAGAAGACTCAACCTCTGCAATAAGCATATCTTAGGCATGATAAGGAACAGATACTTAACAAAACAGTCAAAAACTCTTCTTTTTCTTTGATTAAAAAACTCTCAGATTATGAAAATCTTATTTTTTTTTAAACATGTTGGTGTCCAGAGAACTTACATCAAGAGCAGAACCCAGTTTTGAGTCCAGAGACAGAAAGATTTTAGACTTATTCCAAGTAAATATGGTAACCAAAAGGCCTGAAAATCCTTGTACCATCTTCTTCTGTCCTGGTGAATAATAACCATTCTACAAAGTGGAATCACTTAATGCAGATATGAAGAGAGACTGGTAGCCTGGATTTAGAATGCCCACCTTTAGGCAGCTCCGTTTTAGTTTGTATTCAACCCTATTCAAACTCTGCTCAATCTAAAAGACTAAAGGGTTTAAGCCTGAAGCGATTCCATATAGCAACTATTTTGACTTATTAGACATTGACTTACTGTTCCTGTGGGCAAACATTGCAAAACTTAAGATTGCATTGGTCTGTGTGCCCGGTGGTGCCCAGGAGTCTGTGCAGTGCTGAGCAGCCCTGGCACAGCTGTCTTTTGTTCAAGTGCACAATGGGAGCATTTTACAAACTGCCAGATTTTACTCTTGAGGTGAAATTGTGGTTTTCCAGCTATGCCCTAGAATGGACTCCCTGCTTAATCTGACCTACATTCTTTAAATTATTTGCACTACGTTATTCTTCAGTTGGCTACATGTCCCACCAGCTTGAAAAGAAATATAGACTTAGTTCCTAAGACAGGGGATTCCCATCATAGAGGTCATTAAATCATACACCTGAAATACTCTAAATATTGCTTTCCTTCCGACTGCAAGTGCATTGACCAGACTCAGCTTCAGATTAACTTCACACAGATCAACTGGATTTACAACGCTAAGAAACAACAAATTAAAAAAAAAAAAAAAGATAACACCTCCTTTTCGTGCCATGAAAACAGACCAACTTTGCCATATGCTCCAGGTGCAAATCCCCTGGAAAATGAAGGTGCCATTTTTCCAGCCTCCCGTTTCCAGAGCCACATTTGAAGGCTGTACCAGGAGGGGGCAGGAGAAAGCCGTCCGTGCCTTCCCACCGAGGGAAACCCTGGCAAAACCGATTGAAAACTTCCCCAAGCTCCAAGTTAGCTTCTGTGCTCCTGGCACCATCCCTCTCTTACACACATCAAATGATATGTTCAGAGCACTCCGAGTGTGGATTATTTGCAGGCAGAGATCCTGCAAATCCGGGTTTGTAATGCATCCCACGGTGTGATGGCCAGGCTCACTGAAAGCCTCCAGCTTGGTCCAACTTTGCTTCCTCCTCAGTTAGTAGGAATTTTGACACTGAGATAAATGAGTTTTGGCTAATTTTCTCTTACAGCCCTTTGACGTAAAGACCGTTTCAGGCTCAGCATTTGTGCAGCACTTCTGAAGAGCCTTACCATGCTCTGTGCAGCAACCAACAATAACAGTGCAGTAGATGAGAGTGAATGTGGTTTTGTATAGCTAAAGGCAGGGCAGATCGATACTGATACAGCTCCTACTGGTTGTCTGAATAAAGCAGCCCTGATACACCTCAGAGTTGCTTGAGCATCCCATTCAAGGTGGGTGAGCAGGTCACAAAGGTTACAGGGTACAGACTTTTCTTTTTCAGAGAAAACAGCATCAGACACCTATCCTTGTAGGGGGGAATTGAGAGCTGGAGATGGTCGAGAAGACTCATACGTTTCAAAACTTCCAGCTTCTGGGAGGGTCAGGAAAAAAAGTTAAAAACCCCAGTCTTCTCTTGTGGTATTTGGAATTTCTGCTTTCAATCATAGCCAGAAACCAGAGATGTGAAGCCTTATGAGAATTAAATATGTAAGGGGAAAAAAAATCCACCAACCTTTGCTGAACAACAAAGAAGACTTGGCTCATGTTTGTTTCCAACTATGGGTGAAGGTTCAAGTCACTTACTTCAAAAATACATTACTCAAGAATGAGCTTTATTAAGAAACCTTGTGCTCCTATAACTCTTTCCATGTGAGGTTTTCAAGTACTTTATGGAATTAAGCAAAACAACCCTGGGAGGTAGATTAGTTCTAACATCCCCACATTACAGATGGGAAAACTGAACACTAAGCACATTTGTAGGAGAGCCAGAAATAATATTACCTAACTCTCGTGTACTGCTTTTCAGCAGTAGGGCTCACATCTTTACAATGGAGGAACCATTATCATTATTTTGTAAAAAGGCAAAGTGACTTGCTTGGTCTGGCCAATAGCTGAGCTGAGCTGAGCTGAGCTGATTGGAGCGAGAGGAGCCAGTTCTTCCCAGACCTGGGAGTCCCAAGGCCTGATTTTACTAACTAAATGACCAAACTACGCTCTGTTTGTTTAATATTAAACAATTATGCAAAGACAGACGGGAAAAAAAGAAAAACAAAGAAAATGCATCAAGGTTGCTTTTGGGAAGCTAAAAGTCTGTTTTCTAAGACAGGATTTTCTTGGCTGACTGTATCTTATATCACACTGAAACACTGCATCTTTGCTTTGCTAGTGAACATGGGAAAATAAGCGAATTGAATCTTTTCACATTAATCATGTGGTATTACCTGACCACAGACAGCATCAGCAGAAATATTTAACATCAAAGAAGACTGTTCTATGGTCCTTTTGATGTTGCAAACCCGAACACAGAGGAGATAGTTCAAATTTTCTCAGAAGTAATGACACATGAACATGGAAGGGGTCATGATGTTGCTGTTTAAAACAAATAATAAAAATCCAGCAACCCTCTCACCCCCGATAAAACTTTCATTTCCCTTTGATAGCCTTTTACCTTCTTACAGGAAAAGAAAATTCTTAAGCTCTTTTACTCTAAAGCAGTCTTGCATGCACCCAATTGCCTTCTGTCAAGATCTCTTGCCCTAGAGCAGGTCCCCAGTGAGCTGGGCACTCAACAGACAAATTAGGAAGGTGGTGCTGTCCCCAGAGAGCTCTCCATCTAGGTGACGTTCTTCCACTCCAAGAAATCCATGCTTCCTATGTGCAACCCCATTATTCTGGGCCCAGAAAAACACAGTCTAAAAGCAGGCAGTGTAGAGGCTTTTGAACTAGCAAGTAAAACAAGGAGAGCTCATATACAGTTCTGGGAAGAAAAATTATGACCAAGAAACTCATAAAAGCAAGTTGAAGTTGGTTCTTTCAAGGCTGTTTCTGAGCTAGAAGAGTGACAAGTCAGAGGATGCTGCCCTGGCCCAGGTGTAATTCTGTACATTGAGATGCACAGTGGTGCTTGGCTGCAGAAAAATGAATCTACAGCAACCACATTAATACATTGTAATTATATAAATTATAAAGATTAAGATAATTGCACACAAATTATAAATATCACAATATATAAAGAGATTTTGTGAGTCCCCAAAATAGGCTGAACTTAAGCCAATCTTTAAAATGGTTTTGGTAGAGTTGCCTGTGGACTGAGCTTCCTTCTCTAATTCAGTCAATCAAACATCCTTCCCAAAGGCTAAGCCAAATTAAAGCCAATATTACACTAGAGGGAAGGACATAAAGTCATTTACCCATGACTCGAAATGAAATTCAAATGGCAACAGAAACAACCCCCCACTTTTATTTTATGCATTTATCCATTTTTGTAATATTAGCTTTTAGCACAGTCAGGAAAGAGAGTAAATTTTTTCTGCTCTTTGCTGTGCCCCTGCCCTCGTGTATATCTGATGAGTCACTTCTTGCTTGTGACATGTCTTTGCCACCTGCAAAATAGTCAAAAGGGGGCCCAGTGACTGGGTGGGTTTTTTGAGCTTTCTTTTTTTCCACTTGCAGAGTCCTTTGAGATCATTCTAAGGAAATTCTGTAAACCTGTGTTGCTACTCCTCTGAATTACAGAGAGGAGATTCCATTTGAGTGATGTAGACATTATTACTGTTGCTATTTGTCTACAGAAACCGACCTGTTACTGCACTGAAAAGAGCCAGACACTGCAGGAACTGGTGAGGATGACACAGTGGATGTCCTCCACTCTGTTGTGAAGTCTGACAAACCCAGAGGATTTCGTGTGTGCCTGACTCTGTGGGCAGACAGAAAGCAATTATTCCATTTTCACTTATGTTAATTTAAGAAGAAAGGTAATTCTGAACACCTAAGAGAGTTTCAGTAATAATATTTTACTTATTTAACCAATTCTCAGTTTTAGCAGATTTATATCTTAATGTCATCACTAACCATCCTTTCAAGGACCAGAAAAATGCTTTTATGTCAAAGTATTATTACTCTCCCTTAAGTGCAGATGTGGAAATTGAAGAAGAGGTATTTGAAGATTCTTTTCTGACATGGGAACAGCACTGAGATCTCCAATTTTCATGTGCTTTTCCATAGTCCCTGCATTGTATTTATGCCCAGATTTAAGCTCCCTAAGGCAATGTCAGCTGTGAATGACTTTTGGGCTAGTGCCATGCTATACCACAGCTAGAGACTCATGATGAGTTCTCTACTAGACTGAGCATGAAAAAACTGTCTCAAAGACCCAACCTGGACCTCTGTGTTGCACAGTGTAGGTGCATCCCTTTCTCCTGAACAGCCCTGTTCTGTACAGTGCAGAGAAATATGCTCATGGGGTAGCAAAACTGTGTTCTTTGGCTCTAAAACACCCAGCCCCGGTGTGGCAGGTCTAGCAGAGACTAAACACAAGGTGGAAAATGCTGCAGCTCTCAGCAGTGTTTGGATCTCCCAGGGCTTGGCTGATACACTTGTTCAAACTGTCAGGGTTAAACCCATTATTATACATGAGTTCAGAGGAAAAGCCTGCAAAGAAAGCAGAGGACCTGGGAGCTTGTCTTCCTCTGTGCAGTAGGCTAGGGCTGCCTGCTGGGATCATCAAGGAGCTTTATCCAATACTTATGCTCTTGCAAGGGTCTAGACTGTTGCTAAAACTCTATCACTCTTGCTTTCTTTCCTTTGATTTTCCTTTCTTTTCAGTTGAGGTTTTGTGGTTTTGCTGTGAGGTTGCAATGACGCAGTGGAGCCTGGGGAAGCATGGCCTGCAGCCTTTGGTTTGCTAGAGGCTGGATGATTCAGAAACTGGATACCATGACCCAGATGGTCCTTTCCAGCCCTGTGTTCTTAGGCTTACACTCACTGATAGCTGCAGGACACTCTCAAAACTAAAATATGGTCCCTTTTTATACTAACCAAAATCCAACCATGAAAGAAATCTCTCTTGTTTAGTTATCTGGACTGCTGCCGGAGAAAAAATGAACAAGAGGTTTTCTTCAGTTCCACTGAGCAGAACCTTGCACTGTTCACATCCCTGAAGGTGATATGCTCTCATCTAACTAGAGCATCTGCTCATTTATTGTCCCCAGGAGTCATCACCTGGAATTGGGAACGTCAGGGTTTTGCTTGAGCGTTCAGCATTAAGTTGTTGGCAAATCTTCACCGTAGCATTTTTTCTTATCTAATGATAATTTGATGTATGAGAAACCTGCCAAGTGAAAGCACGACTATTATGTGAGCAAACAATACAGCAGTATGTCCAGTATTATCTGTGAAATGTATTTCAATACCTGTGTGATTAATAATGGATTTGGAAGCACGGGGATATATAAATAATCCAAAACAATATGCGAACTTCTGTGAAGGAAAGGGACTAATACTAGAACCAAACTAAGCCCTGGAAAATGTAGCACTCAAAACAAATTATCCAAAATATAGGATCTTCCCTCAATGTAATTAAATAATAACATAAAACTCACAGATCAACAGCCCAGTGGTTTTCTCCAGTAAATATAAAACAAAGAAACTAAGCAACAGTTGAGTTGCTTTTTAATTTTACCAACCACTTCAATCGGACAACCCTATGAGGGTTAAGAAAAAATTGCTGCTAATGCTGGGCAGGCTTGCTCTGTTGTGCAGCATTCCAGGGAGGGAGTTTGGAAGCAGAGGGAGCAATTCAGTTCTACATATTTCGTCCCTTTAGAATGCATGCAGGAAAAGAACCATCTTTAAAAGACGGCATCATAGTTCTGCAGCCCTCAAAAGAGGACTTGAGAAGAAATTTGACCTAAGCACCTACTAGCACAAGACATAAACTTTGCTCTGTTGCACACGTCAGCTCCTCAGAAACCCCAAGATCTCTAGTACAAAAGTTAGTCCTGAACATCTGCACTAAGCAAAGTCTTTGCTGATAGAGGTCGCCTGCTTTGCAGGGTGAGGAAGGCTGATCTGTTCCACCTCCCTCTACTGACGGTGCAGCACATTCACTAAACAGTTTTCAAACATGTCATCTCTGAAGTCATCATAAATACAGTGAATTACCTGAGTGCAGAGAATAGTGGGCTGGTCAGGAATAAAACTGACACTCAGAAAACAGTGCCAGAGACCAGAGAGGATGCCTGTCCCTTTCCTAATCAGTAGCTAGTAAGATTATTATTAGCTATTGGTTTAATTGTCCTACTGATGTGAATTTCTGGCTTTGCATGCTTCTTTTTTCTTTGATTTGACTCTTTTAACATACTTACTGAAATACAGGTATAAATTATGTAGTTACAATTTAAAGTGTAAAAAATTGGTGTGACAAAACAGCATGGGCACAAACTAAAAACTTTTTTTAAATACCCAAGAATTGCCTCAAGACAAATCTTCTTTCACTAAGTTAAATGTTATTCACTAAAGGAAAAAATACATAGTACAAGAGCAAGTCCTTGAAAGGAAAACAGCCTCCTAAACCCACAAACCCAAGCAAATCAAAAGACAACTTGTTCGCAGAGATAAAGGGAAAAACAGAGAGGAACGTTTTTAACAAGGACTTTTTTCATTCTCTCTTTTTAATCTAGTATCAGTACCAAGAGCTGAATGGGGAGAGCCTTTGAACAGCACCTGCATGGGCCAGCAGTGAAGGTCACATACCAACCTACAAATCTCTCCCCCCTGGCACTGGAGAGACAGTGTTACATTCCTCCCTTTGTACTGACATGAAGTGGCTTCAAGTCCATGTCCAAGTCTAAATAGTCATGAGCTGTAACCCAATCATAACTGGTGACTTCTGTACACTGGCCAGCAGTGGAAACCGGAGACTGCTGGTCCCCACTCTCCTGCACACCCCTGAGCGTCCTCCCTTCAGCTCAGCTTTTCCCCTTCCCACTAGCAACGTCAGCTCTGATTCTCCCAGGCTGGCACCAGTTTGCTGGGAGACCTATGCAATTAAGTGTTCAGAAAAAAACCCTAACCTCCAGCAACTTTATTAAGGAAGGCTGTGGGCAGGAGTAGGGGAGTAGGTTCCTTTCACTGGGTTCAATTGCGTGAGAGCCTTGGGAAACTTTCTGGCAGTTTGCTGCAAGGTTATTGAAGCAATTGCTGCATGCCTCAGTCCCTCCTCTCTTCTTTTTTAAGCAAAACTTAATGAAGGCAAATGGAAGAAAGAACTTTCTGTCACCTTTGCTGACCTATTTTGACTTTTAAAAAGGAAAGTGATAGTGCAGTTGAAGGGTATTCTAACCATTGCTGCTGAGCTGCTCAAAAAAATGCTGTACAGTTTTTCTACAGCTTTAAATCACAGGAAATTACCTCCCCAACAACATACAGGGGAGCTGCTCGGCACTTGTTCTACCACAGTTATTTTGCAGTGATACAGAAAATGCCTTTTTCAATGCACGGAGACTCACCACAGTAACTCCCTTTGCAAGGGCTGTTGGAAAATATATACGGCAGTACTCTATCCAGCTTTCTTAATTAGCAATGATGTCATTGGGGATTATAGGTTGCATTTGGTCTAAAAGAAATGTAAAAAATGAAAGGATTAGTTCTTATTAATATTTTGGAGGACCTGATAACTAAAGAGAAATACATACACAAAGGGAAGACAATACTAACTGGCCCCTGCATGCTCACAGTCCATGCTGCCTCCCTCTGCTCAGGCTCTCTTCTTACGGTATTGCACAGAAGACATGTGCCCTGGTAAAGGAAGGGGGCCTGCATGAAACCCTGAAGAATCTGTGAAAGCTGTTGTGCAGGAGTGAGGGTGTAGATTTATCCTCCGTGGGCGAAGAGCAATAAGCCATCTTCAGAGAGGGCTGGCCGAAAGAATTACATGCGCTATGGACAGTCTGCTCTTAGCAAGATACCATTGTGGACCTGAAAACCCAAAAACTGACCTTCAAGTGCCTGCCAGAATCTGGGTGATAACAGTTATTCTTCTGACAGCTGCTGTGCTGAGAACATTTTACCTCAAGCAGACATGGTGCTCACACAATGGATCCCCTTGCCCAAAACACTGGTGCGATGACGCTCATTATGGGGCTGACAGTCCCATTATGGAACACCTCCTGAGCTGCCAGTCTGTGAAGGAAAGACATTCTGTTCACTGCACGTGTGTGACAGGCAACATGGCTAAACCAAGGTGCACCAGTGACTTCTATGGGTGCTTGTGGATCACCTGAGACTAGGCCATTGAGTTTGAGTAGGAACACTGGAGTTTCACAAAACACCCACTCTTTCCAAGCAGCTGCCTTGTGCTTGGAGCTGTACTGGTGAGTGGTGATGCACAAAATTCTAGAACATGTCAGTTTAATCAGCAGTCCACAGCTAAAGCCCTCTTTAATCTCAGTTACATACTAAAACATATTTATTGGGTATTAAAAAGATTGCAATTCAAAGACTCCTTGCACTAGAGAGGATACCTAAGACCAGTAAACACCACTTAAACCTAGAGGTTTTTTTGGAGGTGTTTAAATAGTTGTAGAACAGGATACCATGGAGAAACAGAAGATCAGCAGAAAATTTTAAAGAAAGAATTGTACTTCCAGGCAAACCACCCACTTCCCAAACATCATGGAGGTACAAGGCATCTGCTGTGCAAAGTTTTCCATACACCCCTGACAGAATTAAATATACGGCCACACATAGTGATAGAGCATCATAAAACCAAGCACTTAGATTCCTTGCTGCATAAACTCCCAGTCAGCTAATGAGGAGCCTACAAAATAGGCCAGAGCCCCTATTTTCAGATCTAGATGTTGTGTTTTACTTGGAAGGGTTTAATGTATCAATACCAAATGACAGATCTTTTTCCTTGGATGTTCTTCATCCAAATAAACTACATACAAATATTCTATGTGGCAGTACTTCTTCAAACAATTTCTGGCTCATCAAGATCCTGAATCTTATCATTCATTTAATACTGCTCAAATTAACCATTATGCAGTGGGTGAGGTGGCAAAGTACCTAACGTCACCATGACATAATATTGTCAAGCGGTGTTGTGACAACTTTTTCATTTTAGAAAAAAATAGCTTAGCCAATCTTGCACTGATTGGATTGACAGCAGCTAATTATTGGTTAGTCAGATAAAATTTGAGTGTATCCAGATGAAACTGAAGTAGGAACGGCAGCTATTAAAAATAGCTTTAAAGACAGCAGCAACTTCCCAAGTTGTTAAATAAGAAATAACAGTTATCTTCTGGTTGTTATTGACAGTTGCCTTTATAATATCAACAACCATATCACATCATTAGAGTATAGTGCTTTTCAATATTTCAGAAGATATAAATTAGCTTTTCAAGAAAGGTTCATGACCCTAATTTCATTTTCTCCAAGTAAATCCAATGCAATGCCCTTAGAGAAGATAATGAAGATCTACAGCTCACCTGAGGAATCATTTAAAAGACCATTAATCATCTTTAAAATACATTGTGGTGACATGCATTACCAGATTGTCCTTCTAAAGAACTGTATGTAAGATATTCCTGGCATGCAGTAGATTACACAATACTGCCATCAAACTTGGTCTCTCTTTACTGGAAGATGTGGAAACTGGACTATCAGACTCAAGGGAAAACATCTTTGCTTTGCAGCGTCCCAGGACAGTCAGAGGAAGCCAAACAGGCAAGGAGAACAGAATAGTTGAGATAAGGATGACTTAGAAAACAAGACATACAACATATGCATACAGCCTGATGGGAAGAGAAGTATTTATTGTGGAAAAAACATGTACAAAGGCACATTTAAAAAAGCATTATCTCAATCAATCTCTGGGCAAGGCAGCCCTCAGCTGTTTGAAAACCACTTTCCGCTGGGTCTAGAAAGGGTCCCCACCAAAAACATTAGCAATTGTATAAGTGAAGGAAACATTAAATGTGGAACAGAAGCTGACTTACTTCATCTCATCAAAACTGGACAAAATCTGTCATTTCTAAAGCCTAACAAATGACACATAATTGAAATAATTCTAATGTTGTCAGTTAAAAAATCTTGACGCTAATTCTTTTGTAACATCATTCATGTGTAAATTATCTGTTTCAACACTTTTCTTAAATTTATAGTTATATACAAAATTGCTAGCAATAGTCACACTTTGAACTGAAGTTATGTTCCAGTACAAACCAGAGCACTAAAATTATGTCCACTTACAGCATTTTTCTTGCTGATAGTCCCTACATTTAAAAAGTATTAGTAGCTGTTACTAAATGCCAGATGCTGTCAGAAGTGATGAAGATGTTAATTTTTAGTCTTCACCACTTCAAATATTATCTGATATTCAGTTTCTCTGACAAATGCAGATATTTATGAACTGACTACAGTGATCTTCCAGAACTGGAAAGTGGTCTGCACTGTATGATGATGACTAACAAGTTGATCATGATTAAAAGCAGAGTCCTGTAACTAAAGTTAGCCCTGAGCTTAACTGAGGGGCTGTGTTTGTTCTAACTTCAGTAACTCATTTTAACTGCCAGTAAAATGAGAATTATAAAATCAATTACTTCCAAGCTGAGTTATTAATCAAATTTCTTTGCTGTATTTAGACAATCAGTTTCCTCTGTTTTTATCTGCTTTTTTAATAGAAATTTCTCATCCCTCTGGATCTTCAGGAACTTTTTGAACAACTTTAACATTTTCTGGTGAACAAAATCCCAGGTGCCTGTTCAGATCTGAAAGACTGTGGTCAACTAAACATAATTTCCCTCTGGTCTTCATGTATTTATGCTATTGTGCGATTGATACTAGTTCTCTAGAAGAAATGCAAGTGTGGCTAGTAAGATATTGTACATAGGCTTATCAGGTGAACAGATTCATAAGAGGAATGAACTTTAAAAGCAGAAAAAAGGACAGGAATGAGTAACCTATTGATATCAAAACTGACCAAGGAGGATGAGAAAATAACCAGACCTTCAGTTTTGGCCCAGAAGAGGTGATCAGAGACTGCAGGAGGAAATGCCTTGTGGAGCTAGAGCAAAGAATCGAAGACTGAAACAGTACACAGAGTTTGTGCTTTGTTGAAATATGGTTTGGTTTTATAAAAATTAAATCTGGGCCTGTGCACTCAGACAATATCTTTGTGCCTATAGAGACCACTTGAACATAATTAAACTACAGAATTAATGAATTTCCATTTTGGCATTGTCTTAATTCCAACAATTGTTTTCAGCAGACCTGAAAAATATCTCACTTTCATAGGTCCTATCAACAAACTACCACTAGGCAGGAATTATTATTTCCTTTGTATAAAATATTATAAAACTATAGGAGCATAAGGCATAAGTTTAAAGTGGAAAATTTTTAAATTCATATAAAAAGAAAATGACATGTGGAGATCAAGTAGGACTGGTATGGACTGGACACTAGAAGCTTTAAGGACTGTTGCTGAATTATGTGTTTCTAACTATCTAAACAGTGTCACTTGCTAATGTATACAAAGTAAATTCTGTTTGTTGAAACACAAAGGGATCCTACCTGAAGCAGGAGTGCCAGAACACAGAACCTCAATGGAGTAAGGAAACAGGTGTCCATGAAGGTTACATTACTGTCTTATTTCAATAGATGGCTTTGTGCTGCAAAAACATAATTAAAAAAAGAAGTCTAGTGAACAATACACAGTAACTGCGCACCACCGAAAACTGGGAAGGATAACATTTTGCACTAGTGATGGCAGATTTCCATAACATTTTGTAGTTATCTTGGTATTAGCATGGTAGCATTACAGAGTAGGCAGAAGAAATGTCTCAAAAGCAGAGGCCAGAGGTCCAAATGCTGTATATGCAATGTCATAATTCTGATTTCCTTCTCTAAGGAGAACATATGACTCAAGCTGAGACCACTTGGTCTGTTTGAGCTTTTTTTTGTCAGAAAAAAACAACTGATACTGAAGAAAAAACAAATCTTGAAAGATGAAAGAAAATAATAAGCAATTATCATATGTAATTTTGATGGTCCAGAGCTTATACTGAAAATAAATGTTTTTGAACAAGTGAAGTGTATGCTTTTACATGAAGATGATGAAAAACTCTCTTAAATCCCTTTGTTTGCAGATGGAGGTTTGCTGTATTTTTTCTAAATAGACAAAAGTATAAAGACAAAATGACAAGTCCAGTTATTGAATATGATAATGGAAATCATGGCTTTTTAAAGCAAAGGGAAAACTGAGTAAGGAATATATAATTCGGAGGCAGATAGCCACAGACTTGCTGGAAGATGAAACAAGAGGTAGAATGGGTGACAGAGCAGCTCAAAACTCCTGTTTCCTTTCCGTGTTCTGCACAGTGAACTGCAGCAAGAACCAAACACCCTCCTATAACATCTATGTCAACTTTAAGAAGATTAGCTCATTTTATTTGGATATTTGGGTGCAGGTCAGGCATCAATCAGCTCATTTCCCAGTTTCAT
Source organism: Campylorhamphus procurvoides (assembly GCA_013396655.1). Classification (NCBI taxonomy): domain Eukaryota; kingdom Metazoa; phylum Chordata; class Aves; order Passeriformes; family Dendrocolaptidae; genus Campylorhamphus; species Campylorhamphus procurvoides. The sequence continues at coordinate 2,466,838 of WBMV01002074.1, forward strand.
TTTGATTATTGGTTAGTCAAAAATCAATAGTGGGGTCTTGCACTTTTACTGCCGGATAAGGCTCCGCCGCACGGCTGTGGAAGGAGCTGGGTCACAAGTCTGTGCCTTGCTATGGCTAACAGCCACACCATATAATCCACTTTAAAAACTGCATTTGCAGCTCAAGTTAGGCAGGCTTTAATACAAATTGGGGAAGAGAAGCTGTAAGACTGTCACTGCTGTAATAGTCACCTTCCTATTTTCAGTCTACATTTATCTTTGTCCATTTTTTTATTCATTCACTCCTAGCCAGTATTTTCCTTTAGCTTCAGTTGTTCCTGCTTTCCCTGGTATGTACGTACTCACAATACATTTATGAAGAGAAATTTAAAGATGGGGGGATACTGAAAAAGCCCACTTTGGTAGGTAACCTTTTCTCATAATTCAGGCTTCTTTTCTCTCCCCATTCTGCATTGAGGCATTTTGGTACCAGCAGTCTCAGGAAAACTGCAGTGTGATGCATGTAAAGAATGGCAGGGTTGTGACTGGGTTGGGAAAGAATACCCAGCTTCACATACTTCTTCCCTAAGTCCCTCTTCTTTCTTTAGTCTTTATATTTCTGTGGCTGAAAAAAAATCTTCTTGCTATTGTATTTTTATTTGCATGTCAAATTCAGCTGATTACTAGGAGCTCTCAATTTCTTCCTACACCTTCTGAACTACAAGACCTAGATTTCTTTCAATAAAATTACTCTCAGGCTTTCTGTTTATTCTGCTGAATTTCTGGTTGAATCAGGAGCCCTTGTCTATATTTTTCTTTTTCCTCTTCTGGAAATAGAAGCTCCAGGTAGAGTTTACACCAGTGACAAATACCTTTTGCGTGTCCCCTGTATTCAAACTTCTGATCTTTTTAGGTCTTTGGATTTCATGAACATCTCCCTAAATTTAATAAAGTTTGTTTTCAAGTACAAGCTAATTTCAGTGACAGAACTGTTTGTCTTTTTCAGTTTTATCCAATTTTAACTGGAACAAGTCAGGATTTCCTAACCAAGAAACAATTTCTTATTATACTTTCTTTCAAAAATAGTACTTTCTTTGCTTACTGAAACCAAGTCTTAAATAGCATTGACTCTGGCTGATTCATTAAAGTTTATGGAAGAAGTGTGTCCACTCTCCCTTGCTGGAATACCTGTCACCTACCACTATAAATATTTGCATTTGTACCCTATTCCAGGAAATTACATTTTCCTCTAATACCACAGTTCTTAAGAGAGGAAGAGAATTTTTGAGAACAGAACAACACAAGACTATAACCAGTTCCAATAAGTTCCCAGCTGACTGGAAACTCTCAGCACCATCTAACCACCAACCATGTGATGACAGCACTGTCCTTCTTCCCAAGACCACTTGGCATAACCTGTTCCTTCACACAGTGCCTTCAAGACCTTCCTGGCTACTCCAATGGAGGTAGAGAACTATTGGAGACTCCTGTCTCTCTTGCTCTTATCGCACACCACAGTGAGCCCCTGCAGCAGGCACCTCCTGAGGGTGTATCATCATGGGTAGCCTTTGTGAGCCAGATCATTCAGCCAGTAATATATGCTGGGTCATAAAATAACAATATATAAACTAAAATCATTGTCCTTCTCCCATTACCAAGCATCTATCAACTTGCACTAACTTGAGTCCTTATCTCTCAGAAGTTAATTGGGACTGGCAGCTGTCTCATGGTAACAGGATGGTAAGAGAAATGATGTCGCCTGTGCCACAGCCACACTATGAAGTGCCTCGTGGCCATAACTATGAGACACTGGGGGAAAGAAAAACAGAGAAAACAGTCAGGCCTTGGGGGAAAAGCTATGAACAAAATTAATTATTATTGCAGGGATGTTTTAATCAAGAGATTAGCTTTGCTTTGTTAAATAATAAAGCTAAAAGTTTTTCTTTGCTGCACTCTGCTCCAAGTGCATCTGTTCTGTTGAGGTAGGGAAATTGAAGTGGATAGAAGTTCAACTCCTTATAACACCAGCTTGAGAGTGAAAAGTAAACAAAAGAGGCTCTAAAGAAAAATACAACTATTTCATAAAATGTTCCCAGTTTAAAGCAAGAAGGTTAAAGAAATAGCACATCTCAATGTCAGAACAGCAAGTTAGTCTGCTGGCTAATGCTCAACTTAATCTGGCTCCGGTTCTCCCCCTTGGAAGAGGGGGAGAAGGAAGGTGATCTACAGCAGATATGACTTCCCCGGTGTGAGCCCAGGTATTCAGTGTCTCAGAAATGCTGTGGCATCAAGGTGAGAGGTTTGTAGAGCACGGACTGTGAGAGCATGGGGTGCAATGTTGGGAGCAGCCCCACACGCTGCCCTTGAGAAGGGGGCAGTGAACACCAGCACCCACAGTGCCTCAAGGGCCACCAAGCTGTAGCCCATGCACCTCTGTGAAACCATGAAAACGTAACGTATGCAGAGAGCCTGTGAATTTAATGTAGCAAAGACCTAAATGAAATCCTAGTGAACTAAAAGTCAGCTGGTATAGTATGGATACGTGTAGATATAAATGTATTTGTACCCATATACTACACTGTTGTCTCGGGGAGCCTCTGAAAGCTGCAGCACATGTAATAAAAATTACGTGCAAGCTGAAGGATTTCAAATAATCCAAATACCTATTCTTTTTGTCCTTTCCACAAAATTAGTACAGGCTCTAAAAAAATTCACAAATCTGAACAGCAGAAAGCAGAATGTATATTACTTAGAATTCATATAGAACAATGCCAAATAAGAGAGGCATGTAGTAAACCATGTAACAACATGAGAAGTAACATTAAAGATCATTCTTCCTTAAAACCATCCTTAGTGCCAACAATTCTCAAGATCATACTTAATCAGTGTATTAGTTTGCCAACCCCTGGGGACAGGGATCATATTTTTAAGTGTTTAAAAGAACCTTAGTTCCATAGCGTCCCAGTCTTGGATAGTACTGGTTAAAAAAAATACCATTTAGCAACGGCTTCAAGTCTGTAACTCAGCTGAGGCTGAATCACTCTCTACTTTCTGGATTTTGTAGTCTTACTTGTGAAGTTCACTAGCTGGCTGAAATTACAAAGGAAATAAGATTTTTTTACGGGGAAGTACAGAAGTAAAGTAGTTCAGCTTCTGAATGAATATTTCCAAAAATAGGAAATTAAACTATAACAACAAAAGCTGAGAGGAGGCCAAGGGAATTAGCTGTTCAGCTGTCATTCGTTTTCTGAGTTCCCTCTGCTCAGGCTTGTCATTTTAGGGGAGACAATTTTATCTTTGCACATTGGTGAGCAATAAACTTAGGGAAAAATCTTCATGCTCTTATCTTTTGGGGGACAAATTGTGTGTGTATATATATATTTATTCTATTTTTTTTAATGACAGAGACAAAAACTTAAACAGTGGCATTGGTATAAAAATTCCTGTTGTGTTGTAAGCCTAGTCCATTTTGAAAGACAGGAAATTACACAGTCCTTTATCCTAGTAATTTTCATCAGTTAGCCACAGGTAGGAAGTATTTTTAAATCACACCTGTCAAGCCTACAGACAGATGAGCACGATTTATGGAATTTTCTGTTCCTGATGGTTGAACCAGCATTAACAGAGCCTCACATTTTATTGGTTCACTATTTTTATTATATCAAATGTCTCTCTTCAGTTCTTGCAGCACACTGCCGAACTATGGAAGCAAGTTCATCTTTTCTGTGACAGAAACTCTAAAATACAGATCCCTTAGGACAATCTTTATTTCTAAGGTGGAAAGTTGATATTCAATGACATGAGTGATAGATGTCTACCTGCCACTAAGAATAGATGGACTCTGGTCACTTACTTTTTATTTGAGTTTTTGAGTGTCCTATTTTTTTGGTCAAGTTTATGACTTTGTACATTCAAAGCTATTGGAGGTTTTTTTCCGGATTGTCCTTGTATCCTGTCCAAAAGCTATCAATTAAAGTTATGCTACCTACCACCCAGTCAAGAGACAGGAGGTACCAACTCCAAAGAAATACAAACAGGACTGGATTTTAAACAAAACAGAATGAAGATATGAACACTGTAATCCAGCAAGTAAACTAAAAATAAAATTAAAAATTTTACACTATAAAAATACACATGAACTTTTTTTTCCTGGGTTTCTGAAAAAATCCCCCAGTGAAATATCCAAGTACTTTACTACTGAAAATATGTAGGTTACTATTGAGAAACACTAACAGGTAGCTGGTATTTTAGGGCTGAATTTTGCTAATCCTTCAGACATTGTAAGGAAAAACAAGATGCTCAGTGTACCCATAGCTGAGAAACTCAAGATGAAATAAAGTTAGAAGCCAGAAGAAAATTGTTATCAGGTTGAAGCCCTTTAAAAACAAAAAGCCTTTGGGGTTAGTAGTGAACTTTTTGTTCAGTGGCATGATGGATCCTTGGTCTGTTTTCTTGGGCTTCTTGGTCTGATAGGAGACTTACAATATTGGCCTAAATTTTAGCAACATGAATTTCAGCACAGATTTTGGGTAAAGGATGTATAGCACCTTCATGTTACTTGTCTCTAGACTTTATCAGGCCCTTGTGTGATCACAGAGAAACAGAAAGGTGTATTAAATCTGCCTACAATTCCTAAGCAAGGGTGTTCCACACAGCACCTCAGCCACCTCCACTTACCCTAGCTGGTGGGTACAGTGCTGGGTTCCCACCAGCCAAGCACAGCAGGTGGGTCACAGCTGGAAGAAACTGTATGTCTTATGTTTGCACAGGCAAAATAAATTGGACTGAAATACAAGTCGTCCAAGCACCTTAGCCTAGTATGTTTAACTAACCTTAAATTAGCTAATACAAATAGGCATCTTGAGGACCATTCCCTCCCATGGTCAGCAAACACAATAAATGCTAACAAAGAGACTTCGAGATTTTAGCTTCTCTGTGAGATTACAGCAGAAAGCAAAATCAGTGTCATCTGTGAAGCATTATTTTTCAGACTCTATATAAAGGTAGATAAACAGTAAAAGTGACAGCTGCATAATATCTACTGGACCATTACAGTTGCTTGCTGGTCAATATCTGTATTATCAGTCATAATTCAATGAAGCCAAGTACAATCAAATATTCAATACCACTTAGCTTTTGGACAGTACTTTTTCATCAGTGCTGTTCATCAGCACCTAGCAGTTCATAAAAAAGAGTGTTTCATTATCACATTTTAACAGGTAAAATGATAGCTGAGACAAAAGAGAGAAAGTGACTTGCTGAAGGTCATTCAACAGGCACATGGCAGAGCTGGGAATAGACGACAAGTCTCATGAATCCCCATCCAATGTTCTTGCCATCAGATATCACAGTCCTTCACAGTAACTCACTGTTCGTCTGCTCTTTCAGCAGCCTGCTGCAAATTACATTCTTCACTCTAGATAACTGTGTCCTTACATATTGGAGGAGACAAATACTGGTAGTGCGTGGAAAACCTAGAAAGCTTCATCTACAAAGAAAGTGGTTAAGAAATAACAGTCAATCTTAAGCTACCAGCAGGTGAAAGAAATACCATTCCCTTCCTCGTTTACTAGAGTCTGAATAAGGTCACAGAATAAGTTATCACAAATGCTTTTCATCTCTGTTTTCCCATCTCAAGGCCTGAATTTGAAGTCAGCACTATGGCAAAGCAAGCACTGAGGCGGACAAGAATTGCCTGAGAAAACCCTCACGTGAACTGCTAAGTATTAAAACACAACAAAAAATGAGGCCACAACTTGATTTCCTTGGAGGTTTTTTTCCCAGCCAGGTGTCTGTGGAGTTTTGGACATTTCTATGGCCATTCTTTAGCAGGTGTTGATATAAAAGTTACCATTTCCTGCTCCTTAAGGGTTCTTAGAATTAGGCTTCCAGCCACAGGCTTATCTAAAATCCATGGAATCCAATTAAAACTGTACCAAAGTCTAGACTGAATTATCTTTGCAGGAACTATTGGTAACATGAATTAGAAGTTTGCACTGAGCTTCTGCTGAAAGCATCTATTGCTGATGAAGCAAAAAAAAAAAAAATTCCATCTTCTGAAGTATCATCCAACAGACATGCATGCATTACAAATAAAAGATGGCTGCTTAATTTTTTTAGATTTTTCATCTGTCATTTGGCAACTAGTCCTGCACTTGATTTACTTTTCTTAGAGTTTAAGTAATCATATTCATGACTATTTACCTACCATAAACACTATGAGCATCTCAGCTTTGCTAGTCAATGTTGAGGCTGTATGCTAGAGAATTAAAGAGAGCTAAGAACCATCCTCTTGCATTGTCACAGTCCACAGAGAAATCTAATCTACATAACTGAAACATCTCCAAAATTTAGGTGTTTTCTTGCATTCTGGCCACTCTACCCTCATCCTTCATTTCTTTAGATGCAGGCTTGAAATAAAATAAGGTATTGTCCCCTTTCTTCACTGAACAACCCCTGAGAATGGATAATGCAGTGCTAGATTTCAATATGCAACAGCAAAGTCATATCACTGACTACATAAAATCATGAAGAGTCTACAGTTTTTGTTGCAAAGTTCTAGCTACATCCCAACAGAAAAAGTTCCTCACTTTAATTCCCCTGAATGCATTAGTAAAGCAGTTATTTTTTCACTTTGCAGTTGCACCCCTACATCTAAGATACAGCCTCCAAAACAAACAAAGCAGTAAACAAAGCAATTTGTTCCTGAAATAAAGATATGGGTTTGCAAAGGAAATGACCAGTAAAAAAGTTGGGTTTCCACGAGCTTTTCATTCAGAAGTCCCAGGATAATTCAATCTCACAAGGTTCTCCAGAGACTGGAAGTGCCATTATAATAATTTTACAGATTCTGAAAGCCAGTCATGAAAAGTTAATTTTTCTTACTAAACTTTTCACAAGCGCTGTCAGTGTTGGGAACAGAGTGCAAGAGAGCTGTCTCTTCTGTCCTTATTACAGAACTACTCCAACATCAGCATCTGTAGCAACAGTTCCTTGTTACTTTTATTTAAAGATGTGATCAGTCTTATTGCCAGACTCCTACCACTGTTTAATCTTTACAACATATTCCTATGTCCATCACTGTTGATATAAAAGGAAGGCTGGCAGAGTTAAGGAGCCAAATGCCAAAGAGAAGAAAAAAAAAACAACATGGTAATAATAAAATTATTGTAATGAAATGTGGGAACAGCCAAGATCAAGGACCTTTTGAAGGTACCTCATACTCAGAATAAGTCTCTTCAACAGCCTTTCTCTTCAGCTGTATCAAATCAATCTGATTACTTCAAACAAAGTTATATATATTTTTAAAAAAATATTATGACATAAAGCACCTCTCATCATGCAGGGAGACACAGCAGGAATTATACAAAGACAAGCTATTTCTACTCATGAAGATTTTCATGAATTAAACAACTGCCTCTGTCTAATTCTGTAGGGAGGAGGAATTGATTTTAATAATAATATTTTCCAAACTACTACAATTACTTAAAAAGATACAATCTGTCACTTCTGAAATATGAGCACATGGGGTGTTTCTCAGTGAAGTCCTAAAAATACTCCAGCTTTCAGAGTATAACACAAAATTCCAACCTTAAACTTTAGAGAATATCAGTCATAAGACCTCTCACTCGTACTTCTCAAAGGTGAATATTTTTCACCTGTTTTCCAACCCAACATATTATGGGGAAGGAAAAGAACATCCCTCACTGCTGCCTGAATCCACATGGTATCTGCATCAGTAGTCCTGGAAGGAGAGTTTCAGAATACAGAAAGGAAGCTGATGATCACAGGAGCATGAAAAATACACTTTTTCACTTGACTGAAATTTATGAAATGTGCAGCACCACTTAGCATACCACCAGCATCCCAGATGTAGACATTTGCATATGGACGCAGCAGTGAACATGCCCACATGGTATGTTCTCTCTTAATGTTGCTAAACAAACAGTTCAAATGCAATACTATCAAAAAATAATGACATTGTTTACATGAAACCCATGAGATACCAATCAAATGGATTCAAATAATGTCTTTTATAAATGAGCATATAGATTGCAATTAAAATGCACACCTAGAATAGAAAATAAAGTCATTAGCTGAAAAGGATCTGTTTAGCTATCTGCCTGTTCTAAAGGTACTGGGCAATATACAATTTCTTTTAGAGTTAGGTAATATCACTCTCACATAGACAACTGAGCGAAGACAGTTTTTGGCTCTTGTATTTTGTGGGAGGGTTTGGGTTAGCTTTTTTTTGGGGTTTTTTCCAAGTTTAAAAGAGAGCAGGTGAAGGGCAGTGAAGGACTCTGATTTTTCTCCATAAGGATGTTTGTTGTTTGCCTTTTGTGTTTTAAGGGATATTTATCAGGGGATGGTAGAATGCATATCTTTTGAATTCACATGGGTAACTATAGGTAGTAACAGGTCACCTACCTGTCTGTTGATTTTATTTTTTCTCATTTCATCACAGATGCCACTGCTATTAACAAACATAAACAGTGCATGTTTACACTTAATTTCGTACCCTGCTTGCAGTTAGGAATCTAGTTTGGTTAAAATTCAAGACAACTTCGGACATATATTATCTCACAGGAAGACATATTGAAAACATGCAGGTGACAGATCAGCTATAGAAGGAAAAAGCAATAATCCAGCTCTTAATGTTCTAATCTCTCATTAAAATCTTTGGAAATAACCTCTATAAAAAGATATCTGGCAACAATTAACTCAAAATGTTATATTAGGATCATTTTCTACTTCCAATGGAAAATACAACAAATCATTCTCATAAATAAAAGAGAAAGATGAAGGACAGCATTTTATTACTGAAGGAACCACTGACACTTTAATTAGCAACTCAAGGATTATGCTTAGGGCAGACGAATCCCCTAAAGTGTGAGCAGTATTTTTACCTCCTTCTATCAGGAAAGGAAAAGTTTAGGTCATCTGAGGGAAATCAAGGAAGCAGAGAGAAATACAATTATACCTCCTTTTCTCCTCCTCCAAAGCCAGCCTGGACATTCCCAGGCTGGGTGCTGGTCTCAGCACACGCCGGGAGCTGTGTGTGCCCATCACTGCGCAATGCTGGAAGCAAGGCGGACACCCCTCTCCCTGACAGTCACCCTCTGTTAATATTTGATAGACAGCCAAAGTCCTTCTCTGAAGGAAACGAGTGAACCACCTATGAAAAAATAAACTGCTTTTCAAGAACATCCATCACTGGAAAGGGCTTATTTTCTTGTCCTCAAACAACCTTGTTCCTAAGGCTCCTGGGCTGCCTCTGAGTTGCATATTGGGGGTTCGCTATATGGTGTGATCACTTTTGTTAGACTCATTCACTCATTCATTTTCTCTTTCCTGCACCAACATAGGGTGCCTGACTGTGAAACCAAGGAGTGGCTAAACTGACCCATATTGCTGTTGTGACACTAGTAAACTACACATATTAATACTAAGGCATCTAGCATGGCACTAATAGTTGGATTATTAGTGGCTGAACAAGCAGGCTTAGGCAGCCTTTATTAGGCTAATGAACAGATTTTTCCAACCAATGTCCCTAATCACCGTGCCTGCCTGCAGTAAAATAGCATGAATAACTGTTAAACCAGATACAATTAAGGTCCTCACTGGGATTAGAGCTACGGAGCGGCTGTTCCCAGGCACCTAGATCCCTGTTTCCTAATTCTAGTTAATAGGAGACCTTCTGCCTGCTTTCTGCCTTAAGCCAGTAAAGGAGAAGGCAGGGGGAGGGAAGGGGGGAAAAAACTCTTTGCAGAATATCAGATCCTCTCTCCTAACCTTTCCTGGATGAATAGAGATGGATTGTGAATCGTGCAAACCTAACATCTTCTAGAACAATGAGGCCCTTCAGCAATAACAATAGTACTAATCATAATAGTAGGCAGCTCCAGCCCCTTTCTATCATGTGCAAACAGTTGGGGCAGAATATGAAATTGCTTTAGAAATAGATACTGACTTCCCCCCCACCTCCCTTTCACTTGCCTACTAAGAATAGCCTAATTTATTCATGCTTTTATTTGGCAACAGAAACTAGGCTGACCTGCCTCCCTTTTTATTCACACAGATAAAAGGGCTTTGGCAAAAAGGCAGAGGACACTCTCTGCATTTAAAGGTGTCTAGTGTTGCTCTCCAAAGGAATGACAGAATGGTTACTGCTTCTTTCATTGGTCCTCCTCTGCTCTCTGGCCTTCATCTCTTTTCTCTCCGACTTTCTTTGGGGCTGTTCATGCCATAAAAACTAGGTTAAATCTGGGGCGGAGGGGAGGGGAGAGAGTAAAAGAAACTCAAGTGCCTTCAGCATCTCGTTCAGAATAGTGTGGCACTGTGCAGCTACAGAGGTCCTATGTGTAACTCACAGACTTGGAGACTCGGGAAAAGAGCATGATTTAGAGATTTTGCTGAGAGCGTGTGGTTTGGCAGGGGGGAAAGAAGGGGGACTGAAAAGGTCTTGCGTTAACCCTTCTTCTATCTTTGTATAACAAGAGTTGCTGCTCAGAAAACGTGAGTCATTGCAGAAACACCTTGCATACCAACACCAATCCATATGAGACAGCCTCGCTGTATACATCCCGCTGACGTCCTCAGCTGTGTACTCACAGCAGAGCCCTCCCAAGGAGCACACGCAGCCAAGCCGTCACACTGCTCATAGATAACGGTGAAGTTAATTGCTAAGAACAAACACAGGGATCTTTCAAGCTGGACAAAACCCCTATGTGTCCAAACATAGCTTCAGTGGCTGCCTGCACATCCACTTGGATGAGCAAAGAGCTGGGTTATCTGCCTCGGGATAGGGGTAAGAGGACTTTTGTCTGGGTGAGTAAAGTTCAGCTGCTCCCTGCTTGATTAGTAAAATTTCAGTCTAAATAATATTTTTAAAAGACATATCAGAGGTGGTTGGTCATGTGTTTTGGCATTTCTGATGGTGCTGCAAAAAAGCAGGCACACTGCCTGACTGTCGTGCCAGGGACTGTCTACACAAGATAGCCACAACCACAGTCACCTGCAAAGTCAGGTCTTCTCTAGCCTACTGGAACCTTACCTTCTCCATCCATTTCTTTCCATGGTGATTTTAGAAGTGTTTCAGGTGGTTTTCATCATGATTGCTGCTACATCCAAGGTTCCCTTTTCTCTTGAGCTTATCTCACTGCATACAAAATATTTTTATAAAATATTATCTAGAAAGTCACATAAAGAGGAGTCTGAAAAAACTAACACCGAGGATGTTACTGTGCAAGACCAGCTTAACAGTATCTCCTGCCCTTTATAAATTCAACCATATGCACCACAGACTAATACTTGCAGGGCTCAACATCTGACTCCTGGTTTATAGTCCTGATATATCACCCGAATGAGTGATTTTGTTCCCTCTGCACCTTTTGGACTACCTCATTTTCTCACTTATGCCAAAATAAATATGAATTCGGCAGATATACTATAGCTTACTCCACTGTAACTGAGAGCAGAATGTGACTTGTCTCCTCAGATGCATTATTAAGGAACCTAGCAAGAGCACAGATTTTCTTGCTATGTTATCACATGATAAGGTCGAGTTGATCTGCAAAGTGAAACCTTTCAGAATTTTATTTGGCAGTTTGCTTTAAAACATCAAGTGGTAAATGGTTTCTGCTCTATTTCAGTTCTCATGAACACAGTTCTTTTACGACTGAACCCTTCAACAGGTTAGCAAACATTGTCTCTCTGCCAAGACATGCCATTTCTTTTTTTGTAGAATACTTCTTTTCTTCATTCCTTTGCCAACCCTTTTCTCTTCTCTACACACTGCTTTCAGATTGCCAAGACATGATCATGTGCTTTAAAGCTGATTTTGGAATTACTTGGCATATCTTCTTAGCTTTCATCTATTTTCCTATCTGGAAATACAATAGAAAGCTTTGACTTTTGAGAATTATTTTTTAAGCACCTCTTTTGAGAGCCTATCAAAGTGCTAGCTACCACTGATTTTGTGTAAGAAACTAGACCATCAGTATTAATATTCTTTTTCATATGTAGTTGAGAAAGGTTGCAACTTCAAAGCTAAAATCTAGATTTAACCTCCCTAAAAAGCTCAGGTATTGGCATCCTCTTATCAGTCTGAAAAATGAGATGTAAGAGGTAAGTCTTGCTCAAGAGTACATATCCTAATCTACTCCAGCACAGTCCAAGAAGGATTCAGACACCATCTAACCATATAAAATGCACCAGATTGGGCATCCGGAGGGTTGTGTCCATAAGAAGTCTATTAGTAGAGTTGAAGCCACAAATAGTAGTTGTGGGCATCTCATCTGTCATTCTGTTACACTGGTAACAAAACATCACTCTCGCTTCTCCCACTGATCAAAAGATCTTTCCAAGTCCTCAGTTCATTTTGGTATCTCTGTCCTAAATGCTGTTTCTATTTATTCCACACACTTTGTGAAGTTGAGGCTCAGTAACCCTGGAGTTATCTCCCTATCTTCCTGCTCCTTACAGAGCCAATAATCATATTTGCCATTTTAAGAGTCAGCTTTTATTTGGGAACCCAGAATTACCTGGGTCTCTGTAATTACCCCAGTCCCCTTTTCATGTCACTGCATAGATGGAAATGATCTCCACCTTTTAAGTGTGACCTACGTTCTCTGTCCATACATGTAGGATTTTGCATTATTTACGAGTTCTTATTTCTGCTACCATTTGTGCCTCCCTTAACTCTTCAGGGTGAAACCATTTTGGGCATGTACCTCTGTCACTGTACCTCGCTATGTATTGGTGTGGTGTTGAACACAACAGACCTTCGTGTTCAATGAACTTTACTGGCCTTCTTTTCCCCACATACCGTTCGCACAGCCGTCTTTATGTTGGGCTGCTTCTCAATGTCTTTAAGTATTCAGATGCAAAGATATCACATGAGCCACCACATGTCTGTTTACTGCCTCCCTTCCATCGCCTTGAGTTCAACACAAAAATATGCTCATTTACATAACCTCTTGTCAGACATGCATACTTAAAGGCTAACCTGGCCACACAACACAAAATTGTGAACTTGCTTGCCAAGACCTTTCACTCCTACTCTTCATAATAGGTTTCAAAAGCATCTACAGAAGGCAAAAATACCTTTTCTGTCAATAGAGTACAGGATGAACAGACTCAGGATGTTCTAAGGGCTGCAGACCTCCCATGTATTTGTAGACTAAAGATCAATACATATTTCAGATGTACCTATACTTATATAAGTGGGACATATAAGACATAATCCAGAACAGAGGCATTCTCTTCAACTAGTTCTTGCCATAAACACTGGTAACCAACCTATCTTATGGAGAAATGACCCTCAAATGAGGTTTTGTGGGGTGTCAGTTGCAATCTATTAGCCAGAAGTGTTAGGCTTCCCTGTGTGGATGAGGATCCAGGATTTTAAAGTGAGAATCTGTTTTAATGCTTTTTTGACCCCCTTTCCATGGGCTGTTGCTGCAGGTTTGGTGGGATCAATGAAGAGCTCAATGCATGACAACAAAACAGTAAAATCTCTGCAGGTTCAGCAACTATTCCTAGCAGCAGGGAGCCTATATTTTCTCGAAAACAGTCCAAGAGACTCACCCCCAGAGTACAATATGGAGAGAACCGAGCTACTCAAATCATACAAAAATCTCTAAGTAAAATGTGACTTTGTTAATTTTTCCCAGAAGAAACATAAAAATCACTTGCTACCACCTGTTGTCTTCTGCCAATGAAGGACAGTGGGTTTTAAATTCATCTCTGCAAGTTTTAAAAAATTCCTTAGTATTTCATCCCTCCAAAATTTAATTGCTTCTGACTGCCTTCAGGAGTTGTACTGGAAGAAAAGCCGCTGTGCAAGGCAGCTGGGAGATCTCAAGCAGTTCCAACTTTTCCCAGTTAATTCTATAGCCTGAAAGCAAGCCAAGATCTTGGATTAACACTAGAAGGGCGAGGATTGTGGCTTCAGAGTTTGTTACAAACAAAAGCACATTGTCAGTGTATAGCATCAAATGGTACTTCAGTGAACCATCCCTGATACCCTGAATACTTGACTGAAGGCATACCACGATTGCCATTTATTTCAGGGCATCAGCAAACTCCTATGTTTTTGCCAGCCCATAGGGAGCAGGCATTTGTAGTTTAGCAAAAAAATCCAAACAAATTCAACCTCCTCCCCCACCAAAAAAAACCAAAAAACAAAATGCAAAAAAACCCCACAACCTAAATTCCCCACACTGCAAATAAAACAAACAAAGCATGGGTAGCTTTCAGGACCTTGCATGCAGAACCATAATTAAACTCATAGAGATTTTAGTCAAATTAAGGAATTGTATTTTATAAGCTTGATGTATATCTCATTATACATTATGCCTATCTCAGACTGTAATAGTCATTCCCCCAGCTGCTTTTTGCTCAAGGTGGCAAGTTAGCAGTGTACCTACTTTCCCCCCTGACTCCCAGAAGTCTTAACAATGTGTAAATTCAACGCGGGCCATACGCAGTTTATTTAACCTCTCCAGGTGCTCTGGGAAAGGACTTTTAGCCTGTTGCTGATCTAATTTCATCTTCTGTCTTCACCTTTTCCTTAAAACCACAGCAAAACTAATAACTTAGCCTCAAAGCAAGTCTTCAAAGCAGCTTGTCAATTTTCCTTAAAGAAAAACTGAAGCGATCAACTACCTTTTTTTTTTCTTTTTGTATAAACAACCTGAAATGGGGATCTAAAATGAGCATGGTATTAAATTTCTGTTTTATTTCATGCTCAAAGTGCATGCAGTATGTTTTATGGTAATGAATGCATGGTCAGAGATTAGGAGTACATCAGCTGAGAAGTTGAACACAGTTCCCATGAGGACAGGAAAAAAAAAATAATAATCAACCTATGAATACAGCCTTTATTACGATACTGCAGCTCTAGAACATCTTATTTATGACTTGAGTGGAAAGATTTACATACTATTAGTTCCAGATTTCATTAGACTTATGTATAGTTATGATAAGGATGTGTACATCTCTGGAAGCTTGTCAAAATGTCTATGAAAATTCAGCATAGTGAATTCCCTTGGTCACAGACCACATGTCTTACATGATGGCTTCTCAAACAGACGATGTTCTCCTAGTTTGTACTTAGAAAGCAAACTCAGCAGGTAGAGCTGTTTTTCTACTCTGTCTGTATAAACCCCAGCACAGTGGGATTCCTCTAAATTGGGATTTTAGAGTGTTAGGATAATACAGATAATAAAATCAAAACAATAACAGTATGAAACAACACAGGAAAACAAATTCAGCACTGTGCAACATATACGGCTTGCAAGAAACCTGACCCAACTCAAACCTGCCCTTTGCTCTACAACTTCCCCTGTAAAGTCTTGAAAATGCAGTATTTCAGAGATGGGACTGTGACAAAAACCTTCTCTTCTTTTCAGTCTTCATTGTTTAGGGTGGTTTCTTTACTTGAGAATACAGAGAATTTTATTATCTACCTTCGGGGTTTGGCTTTGGGGCCAAGAACTCTTGGACCTTAATATCCCATGTGAGGTCCTCAGACAGATCAAGTATTTCTGGGGAAAGTAGCAGAAGGTTTCCTTGTTGTCTCAGGCCTTATAGTTCCCAGTAGTTCTGAGGCTGTCTCTGTGTGATCTGCACTCTAGTTCAGCCCAATTACATTGAGGGTTTCCCAAATCTGGGCAGCCATGCCATGTATTTAATTCTCTACTGAATACACACAACCCGCCCGCACCACAGGCATTGACAGAAGTATCATGGAGGGAGGTATTGCAGATGCTATTGTGCCTCCAGAGAGGAGGGGGTTTAGCTGCAATCGTTTTAAGCTGAGATGGAAAGAGAATAGCCTACAGGAAGAAGGAGTTTGGAGGAGTCAGCTTGCTCCTGGCTTAACTGGTAGTTAGTTAAATAACTGTATACAGAGGATATAACTAGTAATCAGGTCATGAATCTCTGCATATAGTTATTTTTATAAGAAGCCAAACACATTTGGCAAGCCTGGCGTCGTCTCATATTATTAGCTGGCAAATAGTCCACAAAGTCTTTCAGCCCAGTGAGAGCAACAGCAAGGAAAGAGGGTATCGCAACTGACAGGAAGGCAATAAAAACATCTCTGAGCACAGAACAAAGAAGAGACGTGGAACAACAGGAGAACTAAATTTCAAGCCTTGTGCAAGCATATAAGGAAGAATTCAGTCCATGATCAAGTAGATCAGGGGTATTCAAAAGAAAAAAAATTAAGGAAATAATTTAAAAGTGACTACTTTGATTTCCTACTAACTTGAAACACAAACAATAAAGGAATAAGATTCAGTTTTCTAAAATATTTGGTGAATAGACAAAAAACTGCATGTGATAAATAGTGACTGTGAATGGAGAATAACATTTTAGCTCCCGAAATAAGCAAAGGAAATCAATCCTTCCTTAAGATGCATTTATTAGAGCCTTGATATCCATGTCTACATTTAGAGGTCTGAAAGATTCACTAAACACAGGCAAGATCATTCATGGGATGAATAATTCAGGTGATTCCAACATTAAGGACTGACCACTGAGACAAACAGCTCAAACCCAACTACAAGTGGTTCTGAACGGAAAGCACTGTCACTGAAAACATACATCAAAACTAGATGAACTAATAGTAACAAGCAAGTATACCAGAGGCTGGAGCAAAATGTATCCAGGCGAGGCAGATGAACTTGTTAAAACATAGGCACCATGACATCAAAATTAAGATGAAAGATAAGAGTGGAGCATGTGTCTATGCACCCTAAAGTATTTGGAAAAACCTCCATGAAAAGCATTTAGCCTGGTACTGTAACCACAGAAAGTACAGAAAAGACGCTGCAGGACACAAGAGTAGACAGTCAGTCCTCTGCAGCAGAGAAGGCAAGGGTTGGAGGCTCCATTAGGAGAGTCCTTCTCAGTCTGGTCTCAAAATTACCCAGAGTGACCCTAAACATGGGAGTCCCTGGCAAACCAGGGCCAAAGGAAAGAATAGGACAGGAGAAAAGCTTAAGAGAGGGATCATACAGAAGCAGGAGCAGGATCTCAGCTGCCAAAAGCAGCCGGTCTTGAGAGACACCATGCCTTCCCACCCCCAGGCAGGCTGCACAGGGACACAGGGACAGCCTCCCCAGATAATTCCCAGACTTGAAGGTGGAAGGGCACAGGGCATGTCCCAGGAGGCACCAAGGAAAAGCCCTGGATTTACACAGAGAACACTGACTATCATTTTGGACAAGTTTATTTACATCAGATCTACCAACGAACAGGCAGCTGAGTTTTACAAACACTCTTAGCCTGCACAGAATGAAAGAGCAAGCAGGGATGTTGTCTACAGCCAGGCTTTGAGCAACCAGTAAAACCCCATTACTGTCCCTCTCCCAAAGAGCAATTTTCCTTATCTATATCTGTGACCTGGATCTTGCTATTACACCAGTCCCACTGAAGTTTGCCTTATTGTGATGGAAAAATCAGCAACAGACCCATATCCCCTCAAGGGACATCCTGGTACCAGTCACTCAACTCACAGTTGCGTTATAAAACAGCAACCTTCTGCTTTGTTAATGTGCAGACATATGAGCTGTAAGCAATTTGTATAAAACACTTTAAGATACCAAGAAAAGAGCAAAAAAGCGAAGATGAGAAACAATAGCATACTGTTAATTTTTGGGTCATTTAACACAACTTCCAATAATTTTCTTGTCTCTGTGCATCAAGTTTAAAACTGGAAAAAAAATAATCATCATATCTCCTTGTGTACATCTCGGCAAGCCCTACCAGGATACTTCAAGTTTGTCTCAGTTGGCTTCTGTTATGTTGACTCCTGCTACAGGACGAGTGAACACACTGAGGAATGGAGCCATAATTCTGCTCCAAAATCTAATGCCAGCTGGAAACAGTGAAATTATGACATTGGACTTGTCAGTGGGGATGTCAACAGCAGTAGCACGAAAAGGTTTCATGAAATACTTTTTTTTTGCAGTCCACCAGATTCTGTAAAAATGTTCAGATGTGGCCTGTTAGGGTCTGATCTAAACCTCTTTAAATTCGCAGAGTCTAATAATGTGTTTTTATGATCTCTGGATCAGAACCTTTAATGATAAACATGCTTAGAATAGCAATTTTTACAACCCTTAAAAGTAAATATTTTGGTTTATGCCTCTCTTCTCTACAACAAGGCAGGAAATAGGCTTCAACTAGCCTGCCTCTTGGAGAGATTCCTTTTGATTTTCTTTGTGCATTACGAGCAAACAGTATAACCAGTAATCTGTAACGATGACTGAGCTAAAATCTAAGGTAAAGTGACACTATTCCTCTTGGCCACTGTTTGAGGAAGAAACCAGTTACAGGTTGACACAGCATTTGCACAAGAATATTTTATGATTTGGTAGTGTTTGAGAAACTGCCAGGGAATTAGTAAAAGTAACTAAGTTTAGTAAGGGTAATGCTAACTAAACAGCTTCAGACAAAGCCTCTTATGCTTTACAAACCTTTGCACTCTGCCAGAAGAATGTGGGAAAAGAGTTAATCAATAAAAGACAAAATAGAAGCATTACCTCATCATGATGGAAACTCCCATAGCCTAAACACTGATCCAAAAGGAGAAAAATGAACTAGTGACTCCAGTGATAGGAGTAAACCTTTGGTCACATCAAATGCTCCATTCTAGTCAGAGAAATACTTGGCTCCCAGTGAAGCAGCAATCTGTTTTTATCCCACAAAAATGAAGACAGAGATAAAAAACAAATAAAAAAATGAATTGTTTTTAAAACAGAGTGTGGTATCTTTAGGCCAGACTATGCCTTACAAATTATTCGTAGATAGCTGATTACAGAGAAGCATCTGTCATAATTCTGTCCTTTAGATGTTGCCATACCCTAAGCAGTAATAACACATGCCCATTCCTAAATAGCTAGCAAATGATGTAGCAGTATGTCAATGTATTAGCCACAAAGCATATATATATGGATATAAAGGAAGAAATGAGTTTATGGAAGAAAAAATTTACTTTAAGGCTATGCTCTCTTCCTGGAATGAGGTACTTTGTCTGAATCATACCTGGACTAGAAAGCTCAGTGTGCACCAGTGGGACTTATTAGAATCACAGAATATGCCAAGTTGCAAGGCATCCACAAGGATCATTGAGTCCAGCTCCTGGCCCTGCACAGGACCATCCCCGAGAGTCACAACATGTGCTCAAGAGTATTGTCCAAACACCTTTTGAACTCTGTCAGGCTTGGTGCTGTGCCACTTCTTCGGGAAGCCTGTTCCACTGCCCAGCCACACTCTGATAAAGAACCTCTTTCTAATATCCAACCTAAAGCTTCTCTGAAACACCTTCAAGCCACTCCCTTGGGTGCTGTCACTGAACACCACCGGTATCAGTACCTGCCCCTCCTCTTTCCCTCACAAGGAAAGTGTAGATCACAATGTCTCCTCTCAGTCCCCTCTTCTCCAGGCTGAACAGACCAAGTGACCTCAGCCAGTCTGCATTCGGCTTCAAGAAGTTTCTCAGTTCCCTTTAACATCACCCAGACATTTGTCAGCTGTGCAGCTACAAGGTACAGACACTGACAGCTCAAGCTCAGTTTCAAGGAAGATCGTGCAGGGTGTATTTTGCCCCTGACAGTCATGCCTACTTTGAGCAGCACTGTCAAGATTTGGTCCTTGCTACCATCAAAAATATCCGGGGGAATAAGCTAACAAAACTTTTCACAGGTAAAAACCACTGCACAAATGTCCTCGCTTTTTAACTAAAACCGAACTTCTCAAACTTTTTATATGCTTATAGCACAAATTATGGTTCAATTCAGACTTTAGGCAAATGCAAACAACAACCCCAGAGCAGAAAACTCCACGCACAATGCTCATCCACTTACAGCAGCTTGATCATTTGAGTGTGCTACAGCTTGCCTGTCGTTTGCTTCACGCTGCTTTTGGAGCTGTTTTTTCCATTTGTTTGTGTTGAAGGCTGCATTTGTTTTCTTTCCTTGTACTGAAAAAACTGGAGTACTGTTGACAGTAAAATTATTAGGCCCTTTACCCTAAAGTTGTCAACCAGTCTTGGCTGTTAACAGATCTAACAATTAGGTAATTAAAAGTATGATTGACAGGCAAACAGCGAAAGAAACCAAACCTGTTATTGCACCCCTTCAGTGCAACAAATAAACCCTCTACGTTTTCAGTATTCACTGGCTTCAACAGGCCTAATTATCCCTGGTTGATGAGTATGTGCATAGCATTCAGAAAGTGTAAGGTTTTCATGTCACTTGGGGTTTTTTTCTTTCTTTTTTTTTCTTTTTTTTTTTTTTTNTTTTTTTTTTTTTTTTTTTTTTTTTTTTTAGCTAGAGTCCTTTTTCTGATACGTGTGTGCATTTTGAATATAATGCTAAAATACTGGATGTCACCCCGACTGTTGGAAATAAGCCAACGTATAATAATATCCTATCAGGAATGCTTAGGAAAAATAAATCACTCCAGATCCTTGGAGTCAGTGATACAACTGCTATTCCCCTGTCAGAAGCAGGCAAGCGCATATGTTTAGTGCTGCACTTCAAGGTAGGCAGTCAGAGCTGCTCTGCCACACGGGACCAGCCTCTGTGACTGACAGTAACAGAGCTGTCACCGTGTGTTTCCCATTTTATGCAGTGTGTGGTTCTGCACCCTGCTGTGTACCTCTTCAGTGGCCACTGATTTGATATGATGCATTCTGAGAGGCAAAACACCTGACAATGTATATAAAATTAAACCAAAATCTTGCTGCTCTTTTCCAATTTAGACATCTAGGGAGAACTCTGCACTGTATGGGATCCTTTAATTTTTTATTCTTCCCTTTCAGATCACATTCTCTGCCTTTCTCACACACAGACCAGGCAATAAATCTGTGTGTGCTTCGTTTTTGGTGGGCATCATTCAAAGGCTGATTTGTTAGGTGTAATTACATTCACAGCAGTTTGAAAGAATTGAGCTAAGCTGCCTGCCCTTCAGCTGTGAGTCTTGGTTTACAGTGCACCCTATTAATATGCAACTGGGCAGACAGATGAAATGCCCTCAACAGGTCTTAGATGTCTTTAGCATCTTAGTCCACTAACTCTGTAAACACTGGTTAGCTCTGGGAGCAGGGACTGCTGTGCTGCATAGGCAAAGCCACGCTGGGGGAAGGGGAGTTGAAGCCCAGGATCCTTCCAAGAGCCTGAAAGCCACCTGAATGGCTTCAGGGACCTCTCAGATATTTACCCTTTTTTTGTGGCTAGCAGTCTGAGCTTGCAACCACCTCTTCTGGCCGAGCAAAATTCACCACACACAGCCAGCCTGAGAGACAAGGGGAGAAAAATCCTCTGAAAAACCACCCCAGCAACCTCACTCAGCAGGGCCAGGACCTCTAGGTCTTCAAACTAAATGACATCAGAGCAGGTGACTACACACAGGAGGTTTTTTTGGAACAATAATCAAGACAGATGACAATACAGCTATGCTGCTGTCTCTCTCCTCCCACTGTATTTCCTCCTCTTCCTACACACTATCATATCTCTTTCATGTCCTATTCAAAGCAGCATTTCAAACCAAGAGCCAGCGTTAGAAATGGCTTTTTGGAGGGAGACTGTTCTCTCCAGCAGGATATAAAAATTGAGATGGTGAGACCTGCTCTACAGGAGATTACATTTTTGTTTACACATAGATTTTATAAGAACTTGGCTGACCCTGTCACTAGGGATGAGATGCAGAACCACTGTTAATGCAATGCCTTCAGTCTCTTAGCTCTGCTTCTTCCTAATTAATGAAAAAACAACTTCACAGGTTTTCCAGAGCTGTGATAACCTCACTGCTGAGGCTGACACACAGACCAAGAAAACAAGGAGGTTGTTCTGGAGCAGAAGATTTGCCCATCCCCATTTTCTGATGCATTTGATCCACAGATACCATAACCTAGTTTTACACTCAGCCTTTTCTCCCCTCCTGCATATCCCTGCACTTTCACCTTGCTGCTAAACACCTCTGTCCCACCACCAACTTGAAATACCACATCAGCTCCCGTGGAAGCTGGACAAGGGGAAACACAAAGCAGCAAACCCAAAGCTGTGTGCAGGTGGTCTGCTGGCAGAGACCCCATGTCTTTGAGACTTGAGACATTCCTGTTGCCTTGTGTCAAACACAAAAATGGTTCACAGGCTACTGAGGATAAAGAAAGGATGGGTGCGCAGCTATAACTCTGCCCTTTCCTTATGCATACAAATTAAAATAATGAATATATATATTTATATACACATACCCCTTAACTGAAAATTGAGGAGGAAACCGTTTTTTAAGTGGCAGAACTATGAATATATAGAAAACATCAAAGGTCAATTACAGGGAATTAGTGGGCCAAAAGCTATGTAGGAGCAGATTTATATCTGTACAGCTGAGAGAATGGCTCAGTTATCAGGGCAGGTTTTGACCGAAGGGGAATTAAACCAAAAAAATAAACAAAAAAACCCAACCTTAAAGATCAAGTCTCTGGCTCTCTGTAAGATTTAAGGATGTGAAAATTTCCTAAGTGACAGGCTATTTTTATACCATCTATTTTAAACACCTTTCTATTAATGAGATGATTCCTCTTTTATTCATGCTCCTTCAATCTATTATACAGATCATACTTGCCAGCTACTACATCTTAAGACCATGCAAACGGCAAATATTGGTTTGTATTAAAGACAGATCCGAGGATTTAGCATTTGCATCCAGACAAAATCTTTTCAAAGTTCTTAGGTGTTTTGATTCAGACCCACTAAAAGGCCTTGATTCTGCAAGATGTGAAGTGTTTTCAGCTCCCACCAAAGTCCAAGGCAGTTGAAAGCACTCTCTGCTTTGAAGGGTTGGGCACATAATTTAAAAATCACTGTTAAAAAACCCCAAAACATACAACCAACCAACAACACTTTCTTCAATGATCCATTATTTAAGGGGCATGAATTTAATTACTTACTGTAACTAAGCTCAAGAAAGCTAGTCTTCTCACTTGGAAGGATACCAAATTTCCATGTCTGCATATAGGCACAGTCACATATAGTGTGACCTTAACAAGATTTATGGTGTGGTTTATTAATTCTCTAAATTGGTTCCATAAATCTACACTAGCCCTCACTATTTAGCTGAGTAAATGGTCTTTGATCTCTGCAGAGAGTAGAAACATACAAATCAGATTTCTTTCATAAAGGTACTGGGCCAAACCCTGCCCTTGGAGGTGTGGCCAGCAGCTCCTCACCCCTCTCTCCGTGGCAGGAATGTACAGAATTTTGTCTGCCATATGCAAATCACATCTTCAGTTAAAATGATTTGGATTTCTAGATGATGGGCATTCTATCTGTGCACTGCTGCTCATTTTGCAGCAACTAATATGTCCCGGGGAATTTGGGAGCTTTCTTCACATGGGGAAAAAGTTAACTTTGAGTTATTAACCAGATGACACTGTCTAGAAATATTTCACTTATATGAGAACAACATAATAATTTTAACAAAGATAATTTTATTCAAGATCTGGTCTGTAGGTTTAAGCAATGGACTGACTGCTCATGCTCCACAGAGACCAAGCTCAGGTCTCTGGATTTTGACAGCACTGTGCTGGAATATTCTAACTATTACCTCACACACAGTTTTCACACAGCACGTTTTCTTCTTGGCTATATAAAGGTATATTGGGCTTGACGTGGCTCCATTCTGGCAGATTGCTACAACAGTTAACATTGCTGCTGCCACCCTTTAAAACAAGATAAATCACAAGCACTTCCACTAAGCTTCCAGAAAATTTCTACAAGAACAAAAGTCAAGCATTCTTTTAGGGCATGTGAAACAGTGAACGTAAGAAACATGTACCACTTTAAGATACCTCAAGTTTGTTTCACATTGATCAGGAAAAGGAGGGAAAAATTAGAGTATATTTTACTTTTACTAGCATTTTGAAATTTGACTTCACCAGTCAAATTAAGCCATGATGTGTTATTAAATAACAGCGTGTTTGCAAACTCATAAAAACTGAAAATTATTCCACTGAGTTAAAATCAGAATGTGACACAACACATCTTTTGCATTTGCACCACACTGAGCTTAGAAAGCAGCATCATGTTTAGTACCACGTCTGGGGAAAACTGAACAAATGCTATTGCACTTCGGTTCAGACTTGTCCTCCTTTATGTTCTTAACCTCCTCATAAAATTCAGATTTGAGGTTTGGTTAGTTTCATTTTTAGTCTCAGTCCAAAAGTATTTTCAAATAGCAGCTGAATTATCCCATAGGCTGATGTGTATATTAATGCAATTCTTTCCTGTACTTTGTAGTTTAACTTTGAGATGCAACAGCTCAGCCTTTTGTGTTGGAAACACAAAGAAACCAACCCGGTCTGCTTCTTTTTTTGGTTATAAAGGGGGCGAGTGGATTCTTATCAACCCGGATGCGAAGAATTAATTTTAATACCTGTATTATTATTTAATAATTTCTTTAGCTTTAGAATTCCATTAGTTAACACTGTGTGCAAGAGACAGTATTTGTCTCTCTAGCTGTGCATCTCACACAGGTGGAATTTTCAGACACCATCTGGAGCCAGAAGACTGAGGACAAAGACCAGGAGACAATTCTGCTCAAGTCTGTGCCAACTATGCTGAAGATAGGGGAGATGAATATGCAAAGAATAGATTTAGAAAATAGCTAAAATAATCTGTTACACTAGTAGACTTATCTCTGGGAGGTTGGTCATGCATATACTGCTTCTGATGCAAGAATTCGTGAACTCTAAATGGACTCCTAAATTTTACTGAAACAAACGAAGACACAACACAAACCTGTCACAGCGGGAGTTGGATCTGAAGACTTTGCCAGGCTATAAAAAGCTAATTAAAGGCATCAAATATACTGCAGGTAATGCTTTACCAATCTCTGGAGCTGGGACACATTACACTGAAGCTTCAGAAGCTACTCGAGCGCTGAAGAAGAAAATTTTTTGCCAGCTAAATCCACGCAAGCTGGTGTCTAAGAAGCTGTACTGGAGCCAAAGGCCCAGGTTCTGTTGTTTAGGTGGATACTGATTCTCCCTTTGTCCTATTAACGTGAAAAAAAAAATAAAAAACCCCACCACCAATCTAGAAGAATTCCTGATACCATGATAACAGGTTCTTCTTTTTTGTTTGATCAACATCTTATCTAGAGCTTAAATCATCCTTGTTTTTCTCCCTTGGACTCACTCCAACAAAACCACTTCTTTATTCAAAGGTAGTGCTCCAACCTGAACACAACATGTGGCTGAGTCTGCATTAACACAAAATGCAGTTAAAAGTGTCCTTTGTGTGTGTGCTGTATACTGGTGAAAGTCAATTTCTTGGCTATTGAAACATATATTTCTTTTGTGACTTCTCCACGTACCATGATTTCTAAAATCTCTGAATCAGAGATGGTTTCTTTAACTAGAGGCACTCCAAATCCAAAATGCAGCTTTACTCTCTATAAATGAAATTTGCCATATCTGTTATAATTTTATTCCTGTGTGCATTATAGTTGTTTCCCCATCTACATTTTCCTTTTCTTCTATTGACAGTAAATTTCATCTGCCACTCTAGCATGCTGTCACTCACTCCTGTGAGATTCCTCTGCAACTCTTTATGCTTAAGTTTGATTTCCAGAATAATTTCCTATCACCAAATGCTCTCATTATTCAGTTTAATATCTAAGTTCATTTATGAATATGTTGAACAGTACAGCTACCAGCTGGATACTCCTAAGTTCCATTTACCATGCAAGCTGACCATTTATTCCCACTTATTTTCCCCTCATCTTTTATCTAGTTATTAACCCCTAAAAGGATTGTCCCTCTTGTTTTATGGTAGCTGTTTCTTTCTTACCAGGTGTGTCCTGCAAATACAACGCAGCAGAGAGGAAACAGTCTAGGGGGTTTCTGGAGTGTGTAGTAGCAAACCTCCAGACACAGCTGGTGAGAGAGATAGCCAGGGGAGGTGCCCTGCTGGACCTCTTATTTGTGAACAGAGAAGACTGGTGAATGATGTGATAACTGGAGGCATCTTGGGCACAGTGATCACAAAATGATACAGGTTTTGATTCTTGGAGAAGAGTTAGTTCAGCAGAAATTGCAAGCTTGGACTTCTGGACAGGCAGGCTTTGACCAGTTTAGGAGCCTGGTTAACAGAGTCCCTTGGAGGCAGTTCTGAAGGGCAAAGGAGTCCAGGGAGGCTGGACATTCTTCCAGCAGCAAAATCCTAAAGTTATAGGAGCAGGCTCTCCTCATGTAGCAAAAGAGGAGCCGGGAGGGAAGAAGCCCAGCATGGCTGAACAGAGAGTTTTGACTGGAGCTCAGGAATAAAAGGGGAATTTGTGACCTTAGGAAGAAGGGGCAGCAACTCAGGAACTGTTCTCTTCACTGGGTAAAAACTGGCTGGATGGCCAGGCTCGGGGGGGGNTTTGTGAACAGAGAAGACTGGTGAATGATGTGATAACTGGAGGCATCTTGGGCACAGTGATCACAAAATGATACAGGTTTTGATTCTTGGAGAAGAGTTAGTTCAGCAGAAATTGCAAGCTTGGACTTCTGGACAGGCAGGCTTTGACCAGTTTAGGAGCCTGGTTAACAGAGTCCCTTGGAGGCAGTTCTGAAGGGCAAAGGAGTCCAGGGAGGCTGGACATTCTTCCAGCAGCAAAATCCTAAAGTTATAGGAGCAGGCTCTCCTCATGTAGCAAAAGAGGAGCCGGGAGGGAAGAAGCCCAGCATGGCTGAACAGAGAGTTTTGACTGGAGCTCAGGAATAAAAGGGGAATTTGTGACCTTAGGAAGAAGGGGCAGCAACTCAGGAACTGTTCTCTTCACTGGGTAAAAACTGGCTGGATGGCCAGGCTCGGGGGGGGGGGGTGAATGGAGTTATATCCAGCTGGTGGCTGGTCACAAGTGGGGCTGGCCAGGGCTCAGTGTTGGGGCCAGTCTCGTTTAATACCTTTTGCAATAATTTGGATGAGGGGATCAAGGGCACTCTCAGTCAGTGTGTAGGTGACACCACACTGGGTGGGAGTGTAGGAAGGCTCTGCAGAGGGATCTGGACAGGCTGGATTGATGGGCCAAAGCCAATTATATGAAGTTCAATAAGGTGAAGTGTCCTGCCCTTAGGACAATAAGGTCCTGACCTTGGGTGACAACAACTGCAGGTAGAGCTACAAGCTGGGGACAGAGTGGCTGAAAAGTTGCCCAACAGAAAATCGCCTGGGGATGCTGGTTGAGAGTGGCTGAACATGTGCCCAGGTGGCCAAGAAATTCAATGTCATCCTGGCTTGTACCAGGAAGTGTGGCCANGGCTGGCCAGGGCTCAGTGTTGGGGCCAGACTCGTTTAATACCTTTTGCAATAATTTGGATGAGGGGATCAAGGGCACTCTCAGTCAGTGTGTAG
Organism: Campylorhamphus procurvoides; assembly: GCA_013396655.1. Lineage (NCBI taxonomy): Eukaryota > Metazoa > Chordata > Aves > Passeriformes > Dendrocolaptidae > Campylorhamphus > Campylorhamphus procurvoides. The sequence goes on from WBMV01002074.1 coordinate 2,494,233, forward strand.
GTGACACCACACTGGGTGGGAGTGTAGGAAGGCTCTGCAGAGGGATCTGGACAGGCTGGATTGATGGGCCAAAGCCAATTATATGAAGTTCAATAAGGTGAAGTGTCCTGCCCTTAGGACAATAAGGTCCTGACCTTGGGTGACAACAACTGCAGGTAGAGCTACAAGCTGGGGACAGAGTGGCTGAAAAGTTGCCCAACAGAAAATCGCCTGGGGATGCCGGTTGAGAGTGGCTGAACATGTGCCCAGGTGGCCAAGAAATTCAATGTCATCCTGGCTTGTACCAGGAAGTGTGGCCAGCAGAACCAGGGCAGTGATCATTCTCCTGTACTCAGCACTGGTGTGGCCACACTACAGATCCTGTGTTCAGATTTGGGCCCCACACTACAAGAAGGGCATTGAGGTGCTGGAGTGTGTCCAAAAAAGGGCAATGGAGCTGGTGAAGGGTCTGGAATATATAAGTCCTACAAGGAGTGTCTGAGAAAGCTGAGAGTGTTTAGCCTGGAGAAAAGGAGGCTGAGGGGACACATCACTCCTTATAGCTACCTGGAAGGAGGTTGTAGCGAGGTGGGGTCGGTCTCTTCTCCGACATAACAAAAAATAGCAAAAGAGAAAATGGTCTCAAGTTGCATGAGGGAATGTTTAGATTGGAAATTAGGAAAAATTTCTTCATGGAAAGGGTTATCAAGACCTGTAACAGGCTGCCCAGGGAAGTGGCTGAGTCACTCATATTCAAAAGACGTGCAGATGTGGCACCTGGGGACATGGTTTAGTGTTTCACTTGACAGTGCTGGGTTAATGACTGGACTCAGTGACCTTAAAGGTCTTTTCTAACCTAAACAATTCTGCAATTCTATGAAAATAAATTGTTTAGGGAAACTTTCTGGAAATTCAAAATACCACCTTATCAGCTCCACTGCAGAGGTTTTCATTTGTCTGTATTTAATACCATTACAAAAGCCTCCAACAAATCTGTGAGATAAAATCCCTCTATAAATGCCATCCTGGGTTTTCACAATATGGGGGACAGACTCACTCCTGCCCAGACATTCAAAGATTTGTCTTTTCAGTTCTCTGGGCTAGGAAGGGTCCTGTAGTACTATATTATTGACTCATATTCCATTTTTGATCCACAAGTTCAACATTTTTCTGTAAAACTGATGTCTAACTAAGTTCCCGATCCTGTATTTGGGTAGATCTTTGTTACACCTCTGTCTGAGGTTGTTGGCTGGTTTCTACCTGTTTTGGATCTGACAAGACAAGGAGCACATTTAGCTGAAAAGAATTATTCCAAAGGGGACCCTTTCACCCACCTGATCCCTTCCCAATCTGTTCCTGGTGACACCTGATAATGGAAGTAGGAACACATCTTCATTTATCAGTCCTCTCTGGCAATTAGTTGGGTCTGCTCTGTCTCTGATATGCTGTGTAGGAACAGGCTGTATATTTGTGTTGCATAAAGACAGTTTAGGCATATCGATGTTTTTGCATTGATGGGACATGTGGAAGGTGATGAGTGCCTGTTTGTGTATCTGAGCAGGATACGGGGTTTTGCTGGGTGATTAAAACAAAGTATTTTATGGTGAGATAGATTATTTGAAGAATGTACAGCAAAGAAAACCACAAGAGGGAAGAAGGCAAAAAATTACTTGATTCTAATACTCAGCAATATGCGAAAGGTTAGGGAAGAAGACAGTCAAAATATAATTTCAGACCCTGATTCAAATCTCAATGAAATCACTAAAAAAGTCCCTTTGGTTTCAATGGGCTCTGGACCTGTTCATTAATAGCTGCCATTCTGAGATTGCACTTTAACATCAATATGTTTTAAATCTAACAAAAAAAAATCGGATGAGTAAGGAAGCATGTAAATTGTAGAATTTGCATGTGATTTGTAGAATTTGATTAATATATGGAAAAATAAATTTATTAGGTCCAATCCTACTTTCTTTGGAGTCAGTGAGAGCCTTGCCATTGATTTCAGCTGTAGAAAAGCCTCCCTGCTTCCTAGAGGGAGCTTTCCATCTGAATCTCCAACAAGGAAATGCTCATTCACAAGCCATGTGATCTAATCCATGGCAGCTTTAGCAGAACACACCAACATCCCTAGAGTAGGATGAAGTCAGATCAGAGCTGTAAGATGAACCAAGGCTACGTAAACCCTTCCTTAAGTCAACATAAGGATATTATAGTTGAGATTTCACCACAGCCTTTCCATTGTAGTGGGAACTTGAAGCAAAGAGGGTTGAGAGAGAGTTGAAGCAGGGAGACCCGGTGATGCAGGGTTATGTAATAATCCAGCCTGCTAATCACAAAAGCATGGATAAGCATTTCAGCCTACATCGCAAAGACAAGCATCTAATCTTGGAGATGCTTTCTGGTGGGATGTTTTATTCTCCTTTCTCTTAGTTTTTTCCTTTTTATTTCCCCCCCTTCTCCTTTCTCTCTCTCTCTTTTTTTTTTTTAATCTTATTTTCACACAGCCTAAGGTGAGAGGAAATAAAAGAAATAAAAGAAGCTCCCCTGCAGAAAAACCACAGCAATCAGGATAACGATTGCAAAGGATCATCAGCCTTCAGGACATGACCTGAGCATCACTGAGGGCTAGAAGAACATTTTTCATCTGTCCCTTCCCTCCCTCCCTCCCTCCTAGTTTGTCACTGCAGAAATGCAAGGTGGCAGGTAAGCAGAGGTAGTGTTTCTGATTCTTAGACAAGACACAAGATAAAATGTACAAGTCAGCCCTGTTGGGTCAAAACCAAAGGAAAACGAGAAAAGAATCCCTGAAAAAAGGATTAAGCAGGAATCTTCCAAATCCCTGCCTTGATTCACTTGTTCCTAGAAATAAAAAGGAGACAACTGAGCTTGAAATTGCCTCTTCCAGATGGGAGATAGGAACTTTCCAAATTCTTCATCTGTCATCAACCAGGGATAGAAAACCCTTGTCACTGTCCCAAAGAAAAGAGTAAACATTTTTCAGTTCCGTGTCTCATTTGTTAAGCACCTTAAGTGCAAATAATTATAGGTCAAGGCCTGCTATATGTTATTTGTTGTTCTGTTATAGAATAACTATAAGGTAATATTTCAAAGGTTTTGTTTACAGGCAAACCGTAACCAGGCTACACAAACTCCCAAACCACAGTGAGCAAGCTTACTTAATATACTTTGTTGATATGTATCTTTTATTCCTAAAGGACAGCAATAAAGAAAACTGGCAAGGGTTGAGAGTGCACTGAATTCTGTATGAAAATCTGTAAGGCAATTTAAACAGATGATTATGAAAACATTTATCTGCTATTTTCACAAACTGCATTAATCAAGCAAATCATATATATCTGTCCCGTGAGGACACTAACAACAATTCTTCAAAGTTTTAGCATAGCTGGGATCCTACAATATCTTACCAGTACCATCATATCTTGGAGGTCCTGTCCAAACTTTAAGATTCTATGATATGGGTGCCGCTCAAAAGGGTTTAATATACTATGAGAAAAAGAAATTAATTCAGCTGTGGGAGATGGGATGGTGACCAGCTCAACAGGATAAAACAAATTCAGTGTACAAGTGGAGAAGCACAGATTTCAAACTCTCTCTGTCCTGTCTGAGTAATTTAAAACACATTGCAAGAACAAAGATAAAGGGGAGAAGGGAAGCCCTCCCAAATGTCAGCAGTGCCAGCTGTTTTGCAGAAGGGTTATAGGGAATACCCAGGGGACATTAAGGGGGCACATCAAGCACCTGAATATAATATTGAGCCCCTCATAAGGGCTGGGGTGTATTAGAGACCTTACTAGGGAGTAGGCATCAGTGCCATGGGGCTTGCACAGATTGGCACCTCCCAGGGTGGAATGCAGAAAGGACACTCAGACTGGTGCCAGACAATGAAAGCCAGTCACTTTTGCCACTCCTGAACCATGTAGAAGATGTATTCACAGAAAAGCTATTTACCCTGCTCACATATAACTGAATCCTGTGGGTAAACAGAAACCTCACTAGACATTTCATCTGTAATGTTCTGCTGGCCTTGCCAGAGCGATTAAATAACTGTGAAATAAGACAGAAGATTGAATATATTTTCCCATTATCAAACAGCTTTAACTGGGACATTCTTCAGAACCACAGACAAAAAAAAGGTTGTATCAAGCTTGACACTTTGCTTATTCTCCAGAAAACTGAATGACAGAGGCGAAATAGTAGCAGAAAAATAAACCTCAACAAGACCCCCAAACTGAATATGCCCTTTCACTGTCTTAAGATGCTCCCAGAGGTGAGAGCAAGACAAGTTCTTTGGCATTTTGGATGTATTGACAAGTTCTTGTCAGACTGCATACAGATTTATTAAACACACTTGGATTCCTCAGTGCACAATTTACTTGACTAGTAATGCTTTCAAAATACATGCACTACTGAAATTATTGTACAAGGCTCTTTCAGAGCAGCTAAAATGCTTCGCTGCATCTAAAAATATACATAGCAATCTGAGGCACAGTTGCCACAAGCATCAGAAATACCTGCAAAGGGAAGATAATGCATAAAATATGCTAAAACTCATTTCTCTACTTAAATGGCTACAAGAAGACTATGATATATGGTCATTCATGGTAAGTTCTCCAGCACCATCACATCACAGGACCTTTCAACCTTCATGTACTAACCTTATAAATTCACCTAAGGTGAGGTTGTATTGCTATTTCTGCTCTAGGAACAATCAATCTTGAACAGATGAAAACTCAGGAACAAGAAAAAAGCCCTGGGTTCAGACAGGCAGCTAACTTCCTGAGTGCCACCGTGTCACCTCCATTCCAGCTGAAGTCTTTTATACATCTTGACCTCTGTGTCATGCTCAAGATCACTGTCAGATCAACTGTCATGTAAAATTGAATATACCAATACACAAGAATAAAAAGATGTGGAGAAGACTGAAAAGAATAAAGCAAATACTCTTACAGAAACACTAATTATATAAGCCATAATTAAGGAATAGATAATTTCAAAAAGTTGTAAATAAAATTACTAGGTTATTTAGGGAGTTTACAGTACTTTCCAAATAATAAGGTTGTTAATATAGTTTACGTAATCAAATAGATGTCTGGAAATTCTCCCTTTATCACAAAACTCAGCCAAGTAATGCAAGAAAACTCAACAGGTCACCCATGTACTTCCTGGAAAAATGCAGTTAAAGTTAGCAACATCTCCTTTGAAGTTGCTTACTATAAGGGCAAAATCTGACATTGAAAATCTCACTTTCCTGATGTGATTTTGAAGTCTGGTGTCACCAGTAAAGCAATCTATGTTTTGTGACTTATTATTTGTTATATCAATATATTTCTCTATCCCAAGGAAAAAAAAATACAAACACAGGTCCTACATATGCAAAGACAAGGAGCTGTTTCCCCCTGCCTAGAAATTTTAAGCAGCAGAATGTCATAGGAGAAAGGGACATCTCCAACTAACACTGCTACTCCTCCACAATAAATAATTTACACTTGATTGAAAGCAGATCTTAATTAAGTGCCGTATAGTTGTATTTCTTATTCTGTAGACGTATTGGATCTGTACAGCTCTGTAGACATAACCCTTTTTCAAGAGGCTTGCTCTATATTAAATCAAATACCACATTATATGCTTAGACCTTCTTTCTAGATTGGTGTGTGCTCCCCTGGCTTCAGAAACCTACTGCTAAAAATATTCAACTACAGAGTTCATCCAGATTTATAAATCCTGTCGCTGAGGCAGCTGTTCTAATGTCTGTGTGCTAAGCAGACTTGCAAGGCCTGGCACAGCAGAAAGAGGTCCTTCACATCACAGAGGCTACAAGAGTGGGATCTACGGAAGCCTTAAGGTTCCACTACAACCTAAATGTCTCACTGTCCAATCACACAGCTGGTGTCAGTCACACATTTCCAGTGCAGAAGCACCCACCAGGTCATGGCTGCAAGGGATAGAACAACTGAGGCTGAAAAAGTTCACAGAGGTTGTCCAGAGTTTCTTTCAAATAGCTCCTAAGTGAACACCATCAGTGAGCAGAGGACTAGCTGCTAGAGGCAGTTACTCTGCCTTAACTTTCACAGAAATAAAAGGAGGAAAAGTTAAATTAGTGGGGGAATTTTAGAAATAATTATTCTGTAATAATATTAAGAGGAAGAGCATACCACACATATGAAGATTTAATCCTTCAAAAAGGCAAGTTCCAATTTTCTGTTCCTCTTGGAAATCTTTACTGTATAGTATTTTGTGTGCAAATATGTATCTAGGAAACAAAAGAATACAACTAAAATAGTTTGCCAGTAGTACAGGAACTACTAATAGTTTCTAGAAATTCCTTTTCCTTTTATTTTGTATTTAAGCTGAATTAAAATTTTTGTATATCAGGAACCTTCATTTCACAGTGACATCTTTCATTACGTTCAAGGGATTTTGCAAACATGAACAAAATCCAAATGTACAAAAATTTGATTGAATCTTAGATTCAGTGAGAATATTTTTTTATACAAAAGAAATTCAACATTAAAATAGGGAACTTTCTGTTTGTTCCATTAAATGGTGAGATTTATTTCACTTAAAGGGTTTAATTACTTCCTGTTCACTGATCTGCTCCAGTGTATTTGCAGAAGCTGATGTCACCTGGACCTTTGTACAAATTTACTTTTCAGCTTAGTGAGGTTGCTCATTATAAATAGTTTAAAGCAAATTCTAAATAAGCTATTCGCTACCACTGCTAACACCAAGGATAAAGAAAAGAAGAGAGCAAGAAGGATACCAAGAAAAAAAGCCCTTCACAGTTCTGGTTTTCTTATCGAATACTGCCTGCAGCAGCTCAATTCGAATATTTAAATTATGTCAGCAATTAGACAGGTCTATTGTGCTTAAGATATTTCAGCTGGTCCTAAAAGTTTGAATTATTTTCAGCAGGGAACCCTTATTTTGTTGAATTTGATGCATTTTTTTCTCTGAAGTAGGCTAGAGGGATGGTTTAGGAGCTGCTCACTCTGCCTCAGTTTTGGGGAACTAAAGAGACTGCATTTCTTTCTGATTTTTGTGACCACTGCAGCATCACTTGTTCACAATTTCTTTCCCAAAGACCATCTCACAGAAGTCAAAACTGAAAATCTAATATCTACGCTGACAAGTGTACCTGTACTTTAAAGGCAGTGAAATCACAACAGCTAAAACAGCCAAGTGTCCTATTGTTTTCCTATTTGTGGCTCTGTACCTGCATCACAGGTGCACATGTCTCATGTCCCTGTGGCCTCATGCAGGTGGAGCAGCTCCACGACAGTCCTTGCTACAGAGCCCTTGGTGTGCAGGTCTGCAGCCCCTTCTCCTGCTGTGTTCCCAGAGCCTGTCTATGATGATGAGCAAGTTTTTTAACTTGAGTGTATGACAGTAGTGCTCATTGTAACATGGTGCATTTTCTTCACTTACATTAATGGCTATGGAGGGTGTCAAGATAATAAAAAGCCACTATACATCTATTGTTAAACTCCTGCTTTAATTAACATTTTTCTTTCCAGTACCCTGTCCCTTTGGGCAGAAATTCTGGGCTTGCATTTTTTACAACAGACAGGTTCATTTTAAAATACCTTAGAAGAGAGGAAAACACCAATAATCTGAACCAGAAAAAAAGTACTCAACATTTTTTTCCTTAATATATGAGACAGTCTGAAAGCCTTCCGCAAATGTTTACCAAAATTTCACCACGAGATTAGGATTCACTGCTTTGTAACATGACGTAATGGTAAGTAAGGTGCATTTGTAGCTTTTTATTTGCTCTCCCTGATGAATGCTCTTGAAAAAAATCCTAAAGAAAGAGATGAATGTTTTTCACAGTGAGGTACAGCCAAGGTTTGCCCGTATTATCCATACCAGTTGTGATGAAATCCAACAAATTTGAGTGGCATAAGTCAAAAATTCCTCTTATATTTTGCAAAACTTAAATGAAGTCACCGGAGTAGAGCCATTAAAAGCAACCAAGACACGGAGTCATTTAAACGGCTTCCCCTAGATGGCTAGGTTAAGCTCTGTTAAAATTAATCCTTTTTCATGCTGGCAGGTGTAACAAAGAAAACCTTTTTGTATGGAGTGCAAAGAGGGTATTTTACCCTCTCAAAGGAAAGCTGCTTGATATTTCCATGGAGAAAACAGCACAAGTGATTAACAATTTAGATTTCCCATTCCTAAGCTTTGTTTATATAAATATATGGGGGATCATTTCTGAATCTGTAAGAGGATTTTCTACAGTCCAATGTAAAGAACTTAAAATTGCCATAAATGAGATGTTAAAAAAAATAAACAGATTGCCTTGATAAATGCCAGTTATTGCAGACTGAGCTCCACTGTAGAAACACACAGAGCAGCTGACATTTAAAAGGAACCTGACTAGAGTGCTAGCTCCCTAGGTAGTTTTCTTTTCTGAAATAATCTCAATCTGTGTATGGTTCCCACAAGAGAGGATCTCTGTAGTGTTGCTCAGCCCTTCCCGACTCATGGTTATGACCTACTTCAGGACAGCCTTTTACACACACACACGCAAGTATGAAGTGAGCATCTTCTTGAGCGAGGTCCAACAATGGGTGTGTCATTGCTGGAACAGTAGGGACTCCAGAGATCAGGTCTTTGACATAAACATGAGAGCAACATGAGCTTCGCTCTTCTCCACTTCCCTACTGATTCCCATCCCTCTTCTAGGTAGAATTAATCCTTCCTCAAAAGTTTTTCACAACTAACATTTCCTTTCCCCAACAATGGTTTCCTTGAAGGACTAGACCTACTTGCCTTTAAGAAACAGTGCTGGATTATTTTCCAAATGCAGAAACAGATTAAAACAGCAAGCAAAAGTAGTTTCTACCTTCATGCTGCTTTCTTGCTCCTTGGGGCTTTCCCACCAGCGCAAAGGAGAGGATCGATATGCTTTGTCCCTCAGCTCTCACCTTGTGGGAGCTGCTTCACTAACCTGCTTCTTGCCTGCTCCTCACAGGTCTCAGTGTCAGCTCTCACACCAGTTTTAAAGAGCAGGACCACAGTCTCTGACAAAAAGGGCCTCCTTTTATAAAGAAGACAGCCTTGGTGCTGCTTCCTTGGTTGACTGCAAGCCTTTTTTATATTTTATAAATCTTTTTTTGCTTTGCCTGAATAAACAAATCCCTCCACTCCCATAACTCCCCTTCTTCATTGGTTAGCAAACCATGAACTGCCTCAACCACTCTTGCTAAGCACCTAACATATCATATATGTTAGTACATAATTTACATAACTGACCCCTCTCTCAGTTTCTAGCAAACATGTATAAAACGTATTTCTTACTTGATGATAAGTATGTTTGTTAGTATAATTTCTTTCTAGCCCCAAGGATGCAAGTTAAAGAACAGAAGTAATAGCCAGGTTCATGACCAAGAAAGGATCAGCTCTTTTCTCATAAAAACCCCAGTGTGTATTAGAGGATAACTATGCACTAACTCTCTACCCTCTTCCACACTGGAAGCCATGTCTGAAAATACCAGAAAAGACGTGCCTACAAAGCCAACCTTTGCTCCCATGTCCTTGCCATGACACATCTTCTGCAGCAGTCATTCAGGATGTGCAGGGTGACCTCTTCATCAGCAGAAACAGATTAGCTTTGGACCTCTACCCCTACTGGTGATCAATGATTTTCCACATACTGACCCCCCTAACTGCAGAGGGATTCATGCTAGGCACGGTCATAACTTCTGAAAACTGAAATGAAAGAAAATACAGACTCACTCTGCAGAGACCCTGTCCCTCCTCAGTGCACCTGAGAATGTCAGGACCATCATTGCATGAAATCCACAAATATAGGTAACCAAAAAGCCTCTGTTCTCTTCATATCTGTTGAATTCAGAACAAGTATAAAACTTTGAATTAAATTTCTAGACTTTGGAAAGTTTACCCTTTACACAGAGATGGAGAACTAATAAAGCTGGAAGGAAACAATACATTTTTAAAGCTGACTGAGTCTCAGAACATCGGGTTAGCACTGTTCAAAATGTGCTCACTGCCACATCATTTTGACAGTACAGCAGTGTCTCAGCAGGTTGTAATGCAACTCCTTGGTATTTCTAAGTGCACTGGGCCTCTAGGATCACTCTCTGGGAAGAGACGTCAAGGTTGTTATTAGAAAGTTGTTTACATTTAATTAAAACGGTCAACTTATCTAAGCATCCATAAGGTTAATAAGCCCATCAAATTTCTAGAGGGATTATAATTAGAACATATATGTTCCAGTTAACTTTCATCTGTTTCTCCAAGATTTATATAAAATATTTAAGTCCATCAAATATTGAACATGCACACTTAATGATCTAAACTTTTATTTTAGAATGAGGTTTTTGAGTTTGAGAAGTTTATCTGTAAATACTTAAACTCACAAGAGAACTTGGCAGAGGCACTATTTAGCTAGAGGAGCTTGTGAAAGTCTGATGACCTTTCATTCAGCCTGAGTAGTTTACAGAAAGACTCTGCAGCCTTTACAGGTTTAATCTTTTCAATGGTTTCAGGGGTTTGAATCCTACGCTTTTTATGCCCATAGGTGTATTTGTTGCTGATCCTGCACAATTTCTAGGGGATTTGTTAGCCTCTATTCCAGTAAGAACAACAGCAATATTTCTACATTCATGGGCCATCTCCTCTGCTGTAGTCATTGTGGGCCACTACCCAGTGCCCACCTTGGTCCATAAGGAGGCTCTTCTGAAGTGCTGCCAAAACGGGCAAGTCATGCATGCTGTCCAGGTGCATCCCTCCTCCTTACTCAAGGTTTGACATGGAGATACCCTGGTCCTCCAGCTGAGAACCGCTGTGCGAAGGACACACAGGTGAAAAGCTGGAGTGGGGCTGGGACTAACTAGATACCAAGCGGATCAGGTCCCCAGGGCATGGCAGTGAGTACACCAGCTTCTTGGCCCCGAGACAACCTGTGCTGTTTTCCACCAAGTAGCACTTGCTGATGATATCGGCAAGGCAAGGCCCACAGCCAACTCATGCATTATGTTGTTGATGTTATAGAATCAAATTTTATAGGAGAAGGCAGCTGGAAGGGGCCTCAAGAGAAATCTAGCTCACCTCTCTGTCCAAGCACAAGATCAGCAATGCTTGTGTCATTTTGACAGATGCTCAACCCACTTGTTTGTAAAGCCCTCCAACGTCAAAGGCTCCCTAACCTCCCCAGCAAGTCTTGACTATTCTTACCATTCTGAAGTTGTTGTTTTTTTTCTAATGACTAACCTCTCTTTACAATTTAAGCCTCTTACTTTGTCTTATGCAAGTTAAACGGTTTATTCACTCCCTTTTATGTGTTTAAAGGTTACTTTGTCTTCCCTCAGTCTTGTCTTCCACAGACAAACCATTCATGCATTTTTCTCATCCATATCATGGCTTCTGTATCTGTGGCCATTCTGTCTGGTCTCTTCTGGTCCCTCCAATCTGCAATTACAGTTTTCCAGTCAAAGTGGCACCCAGCTCACAGTGGTTTCATCAGAAATACACTTCTGTAGTTTACTTATAAGAAAACACTGTGAAACAGTATCAAACTCCCAAGTCAACAGACACAATAAATACACCTTCCCTCCTGTTCAAAAGGTGTATTCACTGAATCACGGAATATGCTGAGCTGGAAGGGACCTGCAGGGATCACTGATCCCTGCACGGGACCATTCCCACACCATGTTCCTGGTAGCATTGTCCAAACACTTCTTGTTCTGTTACAGCAGGAAGTTAGACATATATGATGTGATTTGCTGTTGATAAGTCTGTGGTCTTTGCTTGCTTCCACATGCTTCTGTATTATCTCCTTAATTTCTTGTTCTAGTATCTTCTGGAGAAACTAAGTTCAACTGTACTGTCTCTAATTATCCTTTTCCTTCTTTAAATACATACACTAAGTTTCATTTTTCCAGCAGTTTAGTACTTTTCACACCATCTGTAAATTATCAAAAGTATGCATAAGCAGTCCCTATTTCAGTATTCTCCAGATTTTACTTATTGGAAGATGAGGTCTTGCCCTTGTGTCACCGGGATTACTTACGGCAACATTGACCAAGTTGGCACTTTTAGTGAAGAAGTGGCTTACTGCCAGAGAGCAGTAAGCACTGTAATCTTTGCAACTTCATCTGCTAATAACTTGCCTCTGTTGTATAACAGGACAGCCATTCTTGCCCATCGTCTTAATGTCCTGGTCATCTGAGGTCCATCATGTCGCTGTTACTGTTCATTATGAGATGCCTTTCATTTTCTAGTCTTCACATGTTATGGTTTTATTCTTTTCTTGTGTTTAAAAATTACTCCCTATATTTTCCACTACATTTGTTGTCTGGGCCTGATACCTCATATACAGAAATTGCTCAAAATGCTTCCTTACAAATCAAAAAACTTATATAAAAGAAATCAATTGAATTTGTCCTATTTTCCTTCTGAATTTCTTCATAATTGAGCACTTGGACTGAAAAATATGCAATTAGTTTTTGTTGTTGGGATTTATATGTTAAAACCAGAATCTTCTTAAAGAGAAACTGTATTTCTGCTCCTGCCCAGCAAGAGCAATATATCAGATACACTGAGAGTTCAATCAGACTTGTATATCAGCTGCACAGGGCCTGTTCAAGTGTGTTTCAGTGCTGAGTGTTTTTTGAGATATACAGAAATCCAACAGAGCAAGAAATAGCATGTTCCATTCGCTTTCCATGTGGGACATGGGACTCACCCTACACAGAGGACAGCCAGTAGCACAGAAGTCACAGTCCCGCGGAGCCTGCCCATTTCTGCAGCAATCCCAGTAGGGCCACACTCTGGAGGCGTGGACCCCACTGCTGTGTGGTCTACACAGCAGGTCCAGGTAGGAGACTAGAGGGGACGGAGACCTCTCAGCTGGAATTTCCCTTACTCTGCATTTTGGGGCATCAGAAAAGCTCTGTGACACTTCTTAAAAATGTCTCCTGCATTAGTCTTCTAAGTCTGTGAAAGCTCATCTTTAAGTTCCATTCTTTCAATGCATTAAGAGTAGATGCTAAGGGCATTTTCCCCTTCCTCAGTATATTTTCAGGCCACGCTGAAGGATAAACCTATCATGTTTCTGACCCACTAGAAAAGCTGCTTTAGTGTTGCAGAAAATGTAATCTGTATGACCGACATGAAAGTGTTATAAGATGTGAGCTGCAGAGATTTTGGAAGGTTATGTCTGAGCCACAACATCCATTCTTCATTGCTAGGCTTTGCAAGCTAATATCCTCTTAGCCTAATTTAAAATCATTAATTAAAACTGAGTTGAAACTGATGTGTAATGCAATAAGCACAAGAGGTCCCATGCCAAAAAGAAGAGGAAGTTTTAAGAGATGTCCATGTATTTATATTTGCTGTGGGTTTCTTGAATCAGAATTGACTGTACAACATGCCCCTAATTTAGTAAAGTCCTCAGATTTGTGCAGTTCACACACACATTTTGATGGAAAATTAGTAATTACTATGACAAAACTAGGAACCAGGCAGGCGGCTAGCAGGTTTTTTTGAGGAAATTATAAACACAATCCCTCTATTTCTTGGTCCTCCAAGGCACTGAGTATATCACATCAACGCAGTAAGGAAAATCTGTTGAAATCAGTTGGAAATCCTGACTAGCACAATATGAGCTGTTGCTGCAGTGTAAGAAGTTCTTCATCTCAGCAAGTGATATGCTACAACAGGTTTTGTGAAGCGAATTCATTTTCTCTCCCGTGCATGCTGGGGTGGAGGCAGGGAGGAGGATGGGGAGTGGGAAGTAGAAAAGATGGTAGAATGGTGGGGTAAAGAAGTTAACTATTTTTTTTTATTAAACCTTTGCTAGTTTTCAGTGGGTGTAAAAATAGTTAAAATCCCTAATTAAATTATAATTCCAATCTTAAACAATAAAAAGAAATCCTGTAATAATCTATGTGCAGTGCCTGACAGCTGGGCCGTCTGATCCTTGCAGTCTGCTTACAAATTGGTATTAGTGGCACTAATAAAGCTGATTAATGTTGTGACTAGAGACCCACTAACCTGACACTGCCAGCTGGGCGCACAAAGGCTGTCAATCTACATGGCAGCTGTTAAACTATGAGCGCCGTAGCCTTTAATTTACATTTCAGCAACCTCCACACTGTAATGCATTTTAATGGGCACGAATAAAAACCGCTGGTGACGTGCAGGAATTTCACAGGATATTGGTGTGTACACATTATATTAGTAAAATACCACTTAACAAAAGACCAGAGATAAAGCCAGTTCTTTCCTCAGTTACGTTTCTTGAGACCTGTAGCAATTCTGTCATAAGCAATGCAATTACTGCAAATTATCACTAGTATGGCTGAGGGCACACTTTCAGTCAGTTTACCCATCCCTAAAAGTTATGATAGCTCACTAATTTCCACTGGTACAAATAGCCATGAACATACTATCTGCATCTTAATGGCATTTCCCCACGACTGCTTTGCTTGCAAGAACTCTGGAGGGTCCCAGAACAGGTCCTGCCCATCACTCAGTGGTCTTTTAGCAAATCACCCTTCTGACACTTTTTGAAGAGCCCATGACTGGACCAGGAAGCCAAGCAACTCATTCCCTTAACCACATTATTTTCTGGTGAGAGGATTCCTGCGTTGCCTGTGCTCTAATGTACTCCTGTACTGTGTGTAAACTATACGTAAACAGAGGTTTATAAGCTTTTAAGACTATCAATCCAGGACCTTCTATAAATATTCAGTCCAACTGATCCACTTACTACGTAAATGCAAAGAATTTACACTAATGGTACAAGAGTTGCTATATTAAAAAAGTGAGGATGCACTAATGTTTCAAGGGTAGTCCATAGAAAATATGGTCCACTTTCTTTGACCCTAATAAAAGCATAGTTTATTATGGTAAATACTTTCCTGCTTTGTAAACTATATCACACATGCAGAAATTCTGGTCAGCATTTCCTTAAGTCATATATCTTGGTAGATTTTTTTCTTAATTATTATTTTTAATTCTTTAATAATTTTCTGTTTTGTTATCAAGATTCCTAAACAGTAGTCTTTTATTTTTCCATCATGTTGTCCTGGCAACTTTCAAAGTCCAGAAATTTTTGTAATTTTTTAACATTTTTTTGCAGAAGAGGGATACATAGAAAGTAACTGGCATGATGTGAAACATAATACAGTCACAGAATGTTTATGTTACTCATTCTATAAAAACATAAATATGATGACATAGCAAATATTCAAACAGGTATTAAAATCTGAAATAGGTTATGAGTACAAACTAAATAGTCTTGAGAAAATCTATTGCTACTGAGTCTTTGCTATCAAGAATATATTTTCTTCTCTCTCAGTTCCAAGAGAGCAACTGAGCAGGTTTCCAGATATTTCTGGAAAAAAAGAAAAAATCAGAATTAAGCACCTTTGTGAAAAAAGCTCATGCTACAATTAATTGGGTGAACTAAGATTTAAACCCAAGTCCATTAGCTCTTGTTCCTGGGTTGTTGGGTTTTTTTTGTAACTTGACAAATCTTCTCAACGAAGCACAGTATTATTTTTTATACAGCCTTTTGAGGACAGGGACAAAGAGCAGGGCATTAAGGACATGGTGAGAGTTGGGTTAGCATTTGTCTGCGTAGCCCAGGTCATGCATCTTGGTTTGCTGGGCATGGCTTCCGACTCACACAGTATCAAGTTTAAAGGCAAGTAGAGAGGCCATGAAAGAAACAGTATTTGTACACTACTTTGAGTACAAAAATGAAAGTATTCTCTTGTCACATCACCAGTCAGCTCTTGCAGCTTTTGTGCCTTTTTTTCTTTTTTTTTCTTTTTTTTTGTCATTTCACAGAAAACACTGTGGAGAGGAATCTGATGACTTCCTAACTGTGAAGTCTTGCTGATTTAAATGTATTTTCTTATCTAGTATGATATAATAAAAATTGTGGAGAAAAAAGCTACCAGAAACTGTAGAGCCAGCAGAATAATGAAAATTGTGCCAAAGTAGCAGGGTGATCTTCACTGATATACAAGTTGCAAGGTCTTGCAGCTCATTTGTGTTTCTGTCACTGGGGAATCTACTACAACTCATGTTCTCAGGCATCATCTCTCAATGATTTTGGCCAAAATATTGCAATACTGATCTGCCCCCAGCTGCCTCCCCACAGGGCTAACAGACCTCCCCCTAACAAGCCAAAGAATCTTTCCTTGAGAGGCTCTCATTAAAATCAAGGTGGAACTCTGTGCTCTGGACAGATGTAAGGTGTGATGCACTTGCAATGCTGGTTTGTTGTCACTGCTGAGTATCATGAGACCATTTCAACCCCAGAATGATCAAACCTTTCTATCAGTCCAACTCAGATTCCCAGGATAGTATCATATGGAAAAGCAGAGCTAGAAAGTCCAAGATTCCCCTTTTCTTTTTGCAAACTGTAACAGGAGTAGGATGACAAATAACATACGTTATAACTATTGCACTGTCAATAAATCCCACAATTTTTTTACATCCGCTTGGGAGGGGGAAGGGAGGACATGCACAATGAATTCTGTTAACACAGTTAAAATGCAAGGCCAGAAGAAAATCCAAGACTAACATCTCAAACAGGATCTATTAGAAGTGGAGAAAACCATGAAATCACCCACTTATTTTTCTAACTTCCATCAGAAAGTAGGACTGAAAGGATTGTATAAATGCCAACATAGATTAGATACAATAGATAGAACCAATTGTTTATTTAGGCCAAGCTACAAATATGCCAGTCAAATGCATATGTAGTCCTATATGGACTACATGCAGAGATGTGAATGTTTAGCTTGAATAGACTGGGGCTGATGACATCCTTAGCCTGCAATCTTTACATGACATTTCCTTTCCCTTGTCCCTATTTCATAAAATCTCATTAGTTAGAATTAGTAAGAAACAACCTCCCTCTGGATTTTTAGTATAGCAAGAACATAAGTAAAGTTGTGCTTTTTAATCCATAAATTACTTTACCTAACCTCTAACAATTAATAGAAGTACTAACTCCTGAAATGAATAACTGCAGTTTGGTCTGGAAAGCTTCTATAACAAGTGCCTTCTGCAGGTGAAAAGAAACTTTTAAGTGGGCACTGACTCTGGAATTAGAATTTAAAGCAGTGAGCTTCACCTTACCAAATCAAACTGTGTTCTGCTTTTAATGGAAACATCTTGTCTTCACATACCCACTCAAAAGTTTCACTGAGAAAAGAGCTTACATACAATATTTCTCCTTTCCCAGTTTAATTTTCATGAGTTCCTACTGATAGGGGTCAAGTGAAATAACATTTCATAAGCAGAAGTTTATGACTAGGTTTTCTTGCCAGAACAGAATGGCATCTGTTCCCATGCATGTTTAATTTAAATATTTTTCATGAATGTGGGATGATGGTATAAATATTTGAAATCATCAATATAGTAGACTGCACTATAGCATGGAAAGGCTGCTGCACAGCTGCTGTTAAATTATAGATTTCTTATGCAATGAATACATTTAACTTGTCTTTTGAAGAATTAAAAAATTATGTCTTCTGTCTAAAATACTTTGTCAGATCTTTAAGACATGTTCTTCATATGACCTACAGATTCCAGACAACTGAAAGCATAACTCTGTGACCCCATCATGAATGACACTTACATAGGCTGAACTGATGGAGCCAGGGCAAGAGCACACTGCACATGGGCAATGAGTCAGTTTTTTCTCTTTGTCCTCTTTAATCTCCCCTTCTTCCACTCATGAACCCATTCTCACTAAAAATAGCTCCCAGTTCCCATATCTTGGTCTGTGGTCTGACTCTCCAGTTTACGTTCTAGAGAACACTCATCTCCCCAGTGTTGACTTGGGGGGAAAAAAAAATAAAACCAAACACCACTACCAACAAAAAACTATTTTTGCCTTTGTCTCCATCCCAGGAACATGATGATGTGCCAGTTTACATCATCTGTAAAAATTTTGACAACCAAATCTCAGAGGCAGATAAGGCTCTCCCTTACGTACAAGTCACTTAAAACAGCCTTGAAAAGTTTTTATTGAATGCAACCAAACCCAGGATATGAGGGAAGGGATGTACTGGAGAGTTTCGTGGCATTATTCTTCATGCTATCTGGAACCCAGGATGATTTACAGCAAAACAAAAAATGACAATTTTCACAATGTAACAGACAGAAAAATAAACATTTTGTCAGAAAAATAAACATTTCGCTATGATCCAACTCACTAGATATACCTTCTTAAAAAAATCACCTTATTTTTAAAACATTCTTGCAGAAAAACACTTTACATCACAGGATATGTTTACATGCTGTTACTGTGATCTGAAAATGAACTCCTTAACATAATGGTACCTTTGGAGTCTTGGTGTTACAAAGCCTGCTTTTAGACTTTTTCATTGTTAAAGCTAATTACAAGTTATATAATTTTACTGTGCTATTCATTTTGGTGATTATCTGTTAACACAAACTGCATAAGTGCCATAGCAATGGGGAAGGCAAGACATGTAGTGAAATATTATATGTGTGGTGGCATAAAGCTTTATTGGCATGAGCTAGGAGTGGATGCATTACTCATGAATGGTGAAGCCAGCAGTAAATTAAGAAGGTGGCCCCAAGTGAGTATTAGTCACCTAAATACAACCATATGCCACCAGATTTTGAGTTACGTTTTCACAGAAATGCTATTTCTAAAATTTAGAGAATTTCTAAATGGACTCCAACTTCAAAGCCTCCCAAATGAAGACCTAAGAACCAACATATATGCAACCCACCTCGCCCCTTCCAAACTTTAAATCATTAATGAGGTCACCTATAAATCAAGATGTTTATCACAAATGTGGCTGTTTTACAAACCATTTCTGGGGAGTAGGAACAGCCTGTATCGAATGCCATGAAGTCACCCTGCTTGTTTCTCTTTGCAAAGCTTAGATCACAAACCACTTCCCACCTACTGAGGGGAGGCTTGTGTGGCAGGAGCTTCTGAAAAACAGTATGAAAACTGCTGATCTTGATACAGTGCATCATGCCTGCAAACGAAATGCTACATCTTTGACAAAGTTGAAGAATGCAGGGAGTAACTATGAATATTATCCATCTTGCAAAAGATAATCTTGTAAGATGCTGGTATGGGCCATATATAGCATAATATAGGAGCTGTCAGTTACTACCATTTGCTCAGAGCAGCTTTTGAGCCAATGAAACAGCATTGGCTGTTCCAATGAAACAGCAGCATAGAGCGAGCTCTCTGTTGCCTTAGCTGTGTTATTTTAACAGCAATTCAATTTGCTGGGTACATCGGGTCACATTTTGGTTGCTTGTGTGTGATCTGCCGAGTAAGCAAACCCACAAGCACCATCGCTGGCAGGACTGTACGCCGGGGTTGTGCCCAGCACAGCCAGAGCCATCCAGGACTGCGCTGGGCAGTTTGCCGTGGCTTTGGCTGCCTTCTGCCATGCCTCATGCTGCCATAGCTTAATCCATAGCTCTATGGGAATTTTTGCATTCAGTGACAGTTTCTGCAGTCCTTTATGTGAAAAAGGGATTGCCATACAGGTCCTGAGCATGCAAGCACATGTCTCTGAGCTGTCTTGTGCCCAGAAGGTAGGAAGCTTGAAGTCAGTGCAAGGAAGCTTGAAACAACCGGGCAAAGCAGGTAGGCAAAGCAAATGCATAAGCACAGCCTAGGAGGACCTAAGAAGCAACGTAAGCCAGGAGCTGAGCAAGGCTCAGTGTATTTTACACTTTATATGTGCAGATCTTAGAAATTGTAAAGCTATTAATTACACCCATGTTTTGCTAATAAAGGCACAGAGTAAGAACTGTTTACAGACCAAAACAAAACAACAGATCACTTTCCAATAGGGTTGTTTTTTCAGCTAAAATAGAGGGGGTTTGCAAGCCAGCTCTTCCTTTCCCTCTGCTTCATGGCTATTTCTATACATACTTCAACAATCCCAAACTAAACCATTCTCAAACGGGAGGAAAAAAAATAAAAAGGAAAAGAAAGAAAGGATGGAGCCCTCAGAAAACTGGCAAAGAGCTATTTTGTAAGGAGGGAACCAACGAAAACATTGGCATAAGGCACAGTTGGAGGGTGTCAAATCCGATGTGGCAGCCCTTTCTTGTGCTGCTATGTGGAATTTGCTTCAAAAGATCAGCAAAATGAAACTCTTCATACCTGAACTAATACAGATCCATGTAAATTTGAGCTCTGATCTTACGGAGCCAGTCACATTGCTAGAGGCTCAAAAGGAGTTGTCTTTGTTTGTTTTTGAAGTCTATGTGAAACCGGATCTCACATACTAATATCTTGATACAAACAATATAATAGAATCTTTTTCTGTTCTCCTCATCCTCTTAATAGAGCTTTCCTCCAGTGAGATTTCATTTTTGTCTCCTTCCAAAGAAAGGAGAAGGGGGTAAAAACAGTTTTCCTTTCGGTGAAATATTTGCCTCCACAAAACATTCAGGAAGAAGATGGAGTGTGATGTATGGATAAATAAATATATAAGGTTTGTATTAAAGGTTGTATTGCAGAACTGAAAATGAAGGATTGCAAATAGTGGGAGGATCTGTATCACTGCTAACCAAAGCAGCAGAACTGTTTAAACACGAAAGACCACAGGTAACATGAATAACAAGTTGAGGGCTCAACTTCTTTCACATCATTTATTGAAAATTAACCTATTTATTTTTCAGAGGACACGCAAATCCATCCTGTACCCTGACTTTTAATTGTTTTGCCATGTATAATCTAAGGCAATAAATAACTACTCTGGAAAGAGGGCACAAATTTGACTTGTTAACTCTTTCCTACCTGATTCTCCAATGAAATATACTCAGGGAATGCTCCACTGTTCAAATTAGCCAAATGCACTGATTTGTATTTAACTGATTTCAGAATTAGGGTCCTTTCTATATTTTGCGCACAGTGTTCACATGCAAGTACTACTGGAACAGATTTGCAGTTTCATCATAACACTGGAAGTCTCCAGTCAGCCAACAGATTTTGGAAGTTTAACAAAATGAAATCCAAATTCCAAAGTTTTGGATAATTGTTCACCAAGACTCAAAACCATCTGCATATTTTTAAATTTAATTTCTTTTCTTTCTGACTGAAAAAACCAAACCAATTTTTTGAAAGGATTTCCTATAAGGCTCTTATCCATTTCAGTTGAATTTTTGAATCAACTCCCATTCCTGATAAAGCTGCATAAAATCTTTTCTTTCTAATATTGTGCTAACAGGAACAAACACAAAAGGATAATCCAAAAAGAGAACACTATTTTGTTCAGCACAGTAGTCAAGGTTAAAGCATGTGTTTTTCACAAACCCGACCAGCAGCAAAATCCACCTATAACTGTCTTGTAAAATAAACAACTATAACTACAACTGAACTTTTGTTGCATTTAAGCAAATAAAAGTTTAAAGGCACTAAAATCTTTGTAAGGGTGGCTATAAAAGCAATTATCCTTAGATCACTTCTACTGTAAAGTTTGACTTGAGCAGACCTTTATATGCACCATACAGTTATCATCCTTATAAATCAGTGCTTGCCCCATACACCAGGACTCAGTAGGTGCTCACCCCCATTATTGGTAAAGTTTCCAGCATGTTCAAGAATGCAGGATCTGAGGGTTTGAATGGCCCTAAAATGCCACATTCAGCACACACAGTCCTTGCAAAGAGGAAAGAGGCTGAAAATCAACAAATGGGGCAGAACCCAGCTGATAATATGACATGACCCCTTGGTAAATCAGTTTCCCACAATGTGACTGAAGAGGTCATCAGACACAACACTGCTTGAAGTTCAGGCTGTCTCTTCTCAGGCACTGCTGAGAGTGCTCAGGCAGATGCTCATGAGGTCCACTTCTCCATATCAGGCCTCAAGCCAAAAACTTGTGAAGTCAGTTGGAGAATTTCCATGTTTTGTGAGTGATATTGGAAAAGACCCAGTTGAATGCAAGTAATGTTTTAAATACATGGTGCTACAGGAAGTGGAAAGACTAGGATTAGTTTTAGTTTGGTGTCTTGTTTTGGTGGGTTTTGGTTGGTTTTTGTTGTTGTTATTCTTTGCTTTCCTTTCCTTCTTTCTTTCTTTTTTTTCCCCTTTCTTCCTTTCCTTCCTTTCTTCTCTGAGTAAATCAATTTAAAGCCAGCAAGAAAACTAATGCATCAGCATGTCTTATAGCTTTGCCTTAAGATATGTGAGAATCATCACCCTAAACAGGTCAGGTAGCATATATGGGAATTACACCTCCCTTTGTCTGGAGAAAACTGGGACTTGGCACATTTATTTCAATTTTTTTTTCCCCAACCACCAAACTTAAAATTCTTAAAAGCTACTTTTACAATGTTCAAAATTCACAAGAGAAACATTGAGGTGTTCAGGAAATCTACCTTAACAAGTACTTTGTAACAAGTGAGAGCATGGCAGTAATACACAAGAAATATTCTTTAAAATGAAACAGAAATTGAGGTCTTTTGGGCAGCCAGGCATTTTCTGTTGCAAAGCATCATGCAACACTGAATCACTGAAAATTTGGTGTGAAGGTTGTTTAAGGGATGACCTCAAACCCATACTCAAGCACCAAATAAGTTCAGTGGGTTTGGGGGATTTTTTAAATCTTTCTGATTTGCTGATCCCTACGTAGCAAACATAAGCCTATTGATTATAAACTTGCTTTTCTCCAGGATTTTCAACACCCCTATGAGCTAGTCCACAGATTGTTGTGGATCATTGTGGTCTGCCACTGAACTTATGCTGTTCTCATTCTACTCTGGCAAATTTGCATTTTGGCAATTATTTCTACATGTGTTGAGAGACTCAGGACTAAAAATTGTAGATTTAAAAACAACAACAACAAAGAATTAGATTGAAAGGCAAAGCAAAATATTATTATATTTCTGTTTTCTTATTAAGTTATATTTTGGCAATCCTTGGGGAAATTAAAGCTTTGGAAACATTCCATGTGGCAACAATTTTTCCAAGAGTGAAGAATTGCAGGGAATACACAGACATCATTTAATGATTAACAGGCAATGATCTTGTGGATAGGAATGAGAAACAGAAGGAAAAATCTGTATATTAGGATCACAGAGAATGGAAATTGGAGTCAGCAGACAACTTTCCCTGGAGTGCTCATCTAGTCACCATGACAAATATAGTTCTTAGCAGCTTAGCTAGTACTTTAAAAAGGCTTCTTATTTGTTATCTTGTCTCTGGTCATGGAATGTACTCAAGGTAACTAGAAGCAACTATTTCCATCCCACATAAAGAACTTGGAAGTTAGCCAACTGCTTCTGGATGCACAGGTTGTTATATTAAATAAATGTTCAGAAAGCATGATACACCTCTCTCATTCTCTCCGCTATAATGTCATAGGGGAGAAGTAGAAGATGTGGTCACTGTAAGCTGTATATTTAAGAGTTGAGTGCACATCTGATGTGATTTCAAAGGCAGGTCATGGTATAAAGATCTCATAGGCTGTTAAAAGAACCATAAGCAGGTTGTTACCCTTGTCATAAATTCTCTTTTTGTCACAAGTGTCCATTATGCTTGCACTACAATTGCTGGCCCCAGAGAGCTCAACTTTGTTAAAACCAGTAACCACAAGCATAAAATTCACAAATCCCTCTGCAGCAAAGCAACCATTACTATGTACTGTTCCTAGAGAGCTGCCCATTTTTCATGCAGCATCAAACCTTGAGAAAAGGCCAGGGAACAAAAATAACTTTATTAAGCACATTTTAAAAATACTTGTACTAAGAAGAGAAAAGGCTTCTAACTGTTGATGAGGAGAAGAAGAAATGGAACTCATAACTGTTTCAAATTTATGGCCACATTAATTGAGTTCTTTGCTACCCTGCAACAGCTGCTAATGTGAGCTCTAGAAAACAACATCTAACACCTCTAAGAATGCTTGTACAGAAGCTAACAGCATCCATTGGTAGGAAACTTCATTTTTAGATATATAGAAAAGAACAATTTGAGTCTAGCAACTTGAGAATGGGGGAGGTAGGAGAGAAAACCCAAACAGAAATATGTGCATTTCCTATTGAAATGTTTGGGCTTGGGATTTTTCCAATGAAACTTACAGGCTTTCCAGGAAAGTAGCAGCTCTCTGAATTTTTTTATTTTAGTTTAAAAAAAAAGAGGAAAAATAAAATCTACCAAAGCTTTTGAAGAGGCTTTTTTTCTTTCTTTCTTTTTTTTTCCTGTCAGCTCTAGTCAGAGTGATGTTTATTGGCCAATGCTGATCTATTAGAACCTGAAGAAGATTAACAAACTCATGTAATTCAGTTACCCATATCACATTTCTTAAATGGGTAGGGAAAATAAATGGGTAGTGAAATACCACAGTGGACAAAAACGCTACAGTTATTAGAAAAGAAAAAATAGTCTACTCTATCACACCTTAGGCAATCTAACATTTCACACTTGACTCTTGAGTAAGAGCCAAGAGTTTAGCTTTAGCACAGGAGCTTGCTCAAGACCCCTTTACCCTGTCAAGCTGGTTTTGCTCCACCAGACTTTCCTCATAAATGGAACCAAGCCAGAGTGTCTCAACAACAATAACAATGATAATAAAAGTATTCCACAAGCTGAATCTATTTTTCGGTTTTACAGCAAAACAAAGGTCAGTGAACAACCAAGGTTACCCAGAGACGTGAAAGGACAACCGTAAGAAACAACCAAGACCTACTGCTCCATTGATCATTTTTTTATTACTTTGTTTCAAGTGCAGATTAGGTAACAGGAAATCAGTTTCCACTTGTGAAAACCTCTGATCTCCAAGACCTTATCACTCAAAACCTTTTTCCTCCTACTATGGTTTAAGAAATAGTTCTATGTGCACTTCATCAGTACCTTGATATTAGAGTTATTCACTGCCTGGCCAACTGGGAATTGCACGGAGTAGCCCCAGGACCCCAGCCTTCTTTTACTTCACAGCTGGGGATTTAGGAACCAGGCAGACTGAGAGCCATCTCAACTCAGAGCAATGCTTTCAGCCCCCATCACTCAATATATACAATTGCCACAGACCTTTACTCATGTTGGGCCAAATGACAGCCAGGAGCAGATCTGAAGTGCAGCATTGGGAGTAACAGATGTGGGCTCAGTTTTTCAGCTCTACCCCGAATTTCCCAAGATTTGGGGAAATCACTTAATCTTTATACCTCAGAGAACTATGCAGAGGTAACATTTCCTTTTTCTAACTTCTGATTTATTTAAACAATGCAATCTTGTGTGCAGACTATCATGCAAATTATCTGTGCAGCATCTTTTTCAGAGCTTCTGGCTTTATGTGGCACCACACAGCTGGGACTAAGTCAAATATTTCTGCCTTAAAGAAACTTGGTTGAGTGGAAGGAAACATTTCCTGAGAATGGTTTTAACAGGACTTTGGGCAGAGAGGGGAAGGTTCAATGCTCCCTGGACACTGCATGACAAAGGTTACCCAAGTTCAAGCCCTTGCCCTGATCTGCCCAGGCAGGCACCTACACACCTGTGCAACATCTTTCCTTGTCCTGCAATTTGTGAAAGAAACTGCTCTAACCTCTTTCACAGGTCATCAGTTTCTTATCTAATAGAGCTTTCCTTTCCTTTGCTATTTTGAAGGGCTACAACCCCGAAGGTTCAGATTTTGCCACAGGACTGTCTTCGAGGAGCTCTATGAATAAGTTAAGTAACTATTAGCCTTTCCCATGCAATCTAGTGGATGCATATCCAAACATGATGACTCTAGGCATGAATTTTTAATGCCACTTGCAAAATATGAAAACTAAATGGAAGCAATGCACATAGCAATATCTGTGCAGCCAATGCACTGAACTTTTTACTAAAGGTGCTCTGTAAACTTAATATTACATTGCTTGGTTATGTAGAGACAGACATCAAAAATTTCACTCAGGACCACCTCTAACAGGCAACACTTTGTCTCAAGCAATCACTTCATCCACAACACATTCCCCTCTGGTTTTCAATGTAATTTGGTTCAACCCTAAAGACCACCAGAAAGATTTTCACAGGTCTAATTGGCAGACACTTAATTCCATTTATTTTTAATAGGAACTAGCTGTTTGACATTTTTGTCTTTGAAAACTTCCCATCATCTCACTTCTAATAAGGGAAATATTTTTGCTAATCCTTTACAAAAATAATGAAGAAACACTGACTGTACTCATTTCTCACACGAGCATGCATGTACACAGGCTGAGGCCTCGAAGCATAAAACAGATTTATACATGATGGTGCACAAGGAACAGCAGTAGGGATGATACAGTACAGAACAATTGCAAAAGCAAATGCTCCTGAAAGGGTGGGAAGTGGGAGGTATCTGTTTCAGCAACCAGCTTCTGACACAAATGTCAGAAATGGAAGCGTGACAGACCTATGGAGCAACTTGACAGTCATTTTTTCCCATGCATCCTTTCCACTGCAGTATTTACATTTCCCAAGTGCCTTGCTTATCTTAAGTGAATCACTCAATTGGATATTTCTTTTGGGTTGAGTTAATTACATGAAAGAGCACAACAACTTTGATCCAGTTCCTACAGTAAACACAAGCCTGTATTTGAGACATACCTGCCAGCAACCATGGCTCCATACATGTGACACCATGTTTGCAGAAAACTTTCAAAAAGAGCAACAAATATCAGGCATTAGGGTCCACCCCTGAGCCAGCACCCCCCACCTACACTGCACAGGATGCTCACTGTGAAGGCATCCTGCAGGTGGGCTTGTTCACAGGGCCATTATGCAAATGGTGTGTGAAACATCCTTCCCTTACTCCAATTTTCATGCAGCTTAAACCAAACTCCATAAAACTAAATGAAAACATATTTGCTTTCCCTGCCCCATAAAACCATTCTGTCTTGGAGGTCCTTAACTTTGATGCTGGCAAAAAGCTACGTTGCTGTCTCCTTCGATCTCAAACTGCAGGCAGCAAATGTGCATGGCTGATGTTTAAACGATAAGCGAGGTATATTTTTAAAAGGGAAGTGCAGCTGTCCCTCTCTGCTACAAGGTATTTTTCAATTTATGTGGCAAATCCAATATAAAGGTTTATTGTACGGAAGGCAAAAGATCTTAATCAGGAATTAGCCTCTTCTAATGAGGAGAAATAAGCACCAAGGCTGCACGAATTATTTCTAAGAGATAAGAATGTAATTGCCTAATGTGACTAATAATCTGATAAGAGCCTGTTTTATCTGATTTAACCCACGGAACTGCTGCTAATGTACAGAATTTAAAGTAATCCCCAAGGAATTCCTCTTATCACAAATGGGATTGCAGAATGATAAAAAGATTCATTGTTACAGTATTTGCTCTGGACACTTCTGTTCAAAGGAAGCAGAGTTTCGACAGCTTGAAGTAATTGCAACATTTGCTCAAAGATGGGATCATTTCTACAATGCCTGAATTTTTGACGACAGAGTGCATATTCTTATTATGAGCAGACAGTAAATTATACAATCCTATTTCATTTATAGCCTGGATATCATCTGAATACTATTAGTAGGAAACAAACACATGCCCCAGTCCCTGTGAAAATTTTTTCTAGTGTGAAAAGATTTTCTCATGTATTTTTGCATATTGACAGAAATTAATATAATTTGAAATCTATAGTGACACTAACACTGTCATTATCCAAATTCATACTCCATTCTAATCCTACCGTATAATGACTTTAATCCTAATGGGCATAATCATTTCTGATGTAAAACTAGATACATGACTATCACAGAATTGAGTGATATTATTATACCAAAGAATAGCAGCTGTTGATTTGCCAATATTAACAAGTAGCAATCTTGTGATAACTCATTGTTCCAACAACTAATCAGAAAAGGACTGAAAATTTGGCATTTTGGTCCTGTAATTACATCTTTATGATGCTACATTTGGTAATTTGCATGATTTTGACTGTTGCACTTCCCAGGAATTTTCTCTGTGTTCAGTACCAAGACTCACGGCTGGCTTTATGGACCAAAGTTGATATTGCCTTTGTATACCTAGCAGTACACGCAGCATAGCCAAATATTGAGAAGCAAAAAAATGTAAATATACAGAATAGATAGGGAGGACACGAACCGGTGGTAACCTGAAAAAAAGTTAAAATTGAAGGCCCTTACCTCACAGCTTTGCGCCCACACAACTATGTGAGAAAATAGTCCCTTTCAGGGAGAACAAAAACAAACAGCCCTCCTACCCCAAATCCTCCTGCATGTGTTTTCGTGATTGTAAAACAAGCAGAAGATGCAAGAAGGGAGAAGAAGAGGAGTCTGTGAGGTCCATGGATGGGATGAAAACTCTTTTTGTTTCATAAATTTCACATATATATATATAACATAGGTGTCTTTGGTAAGGAGTCCAAGCTGTTTCATTTTTGCTTCTTTATACAGGAGTTTGATAAAAAGTTTTGGAAAGGTACTCATATGTGAGAACAAACACCTTCATGAAGGACAGTAGGGCAAAACTGGCACACCTCACTCCTCTCTTGGAACAGGTGTCTGTGGGATGGACTACGGGCTGCATCATGCTCCCCATCACTTCCTCCCCTGGCAGGATCAAGACAGGAATAAGACAGCTTAGATTTACTCTTAGGATTCATGACAGCTTCACCTTTAGTCCATATTTCTCTGTTTTCTCTGAGCTCAGTATGCTTTTCTTCACTCGGCAGTGGATATGAGCTGTTGCAGACCTCATCAGAGCAGTTTAAGAGCAGGAGGCAATGCAAGCAGCAAGACACCAACTGAACATGCCAGAACTCCAGCAAAAGCATGTTCACACACAATGCAAAAGTATGAACAGGGCCGAGTCTCTCCCTCAAAAAGAATGTAAATATCAAACAGATGAAAGCACAACTTTCCATGATTCAGTACTATTATTGTTTGTATTCATGGTGTCCTCAGAGATCTCAACAAGCAGAATTTCCACTGAGGTAAGCATTGTAACCCAACGTAATAAACAAGCCATTCCCTGAAAAGTTTTCATTTTAATTTAGGTCTGTATACACAAAGTGGGTGTAAAAACTAGAGAGACAATATTGAGGAACAAGGATGGGAGAGATCAGAGCAATGTCTCTTTCAGGAATGGGTTACATGCTGCTTGGCCAAGAACCACAGAGCCCCAACCTTGGCAAATCCTCAAGTATTACTGTAGCAGATAAGTTAGTTATGTATGTGCACAATTAACTGATCTCCAGTCATTTAAATTTAATCACAGTATTAAGATAAGAAACATAGCAACATTTTCTGCTACTGTTCTACATACCAACATAAAAAGAGTACACAGAATAAACCACATAAACCATCAGACCTGGCAAGACACCACAACCTCACCCAAAGCTGCAATGCCCATGACCATAGAGATCCTTCTCAACATCTGGCACTAGGCTGTTATAGCTGTTAAATTAATAAAAAATAAACCTCTCCATAGATGTGCACTTCTGCAGAGAAGCTACCCCAAAACCCATGAGTATATGGGACATTGAAAGATAATTTTTTCTTTAAACCAACCATATATTCAAGACAAGATGAAGAAACTTCTGGACATTTCTTTCCTTTCCCACCTTCATCGCTACTTCAACTGCTACAAAACATGAACAAAAAAAGTGTTAATGGACAGAATCAGCCACTAACAAAGCTTTTAAATTCTCTAAAATCCTTATGACTCAGGCAAAGAGCAGGCAAAGATAAGGCTACCAACATGCTAACCTGCAAAGACTACATGAATAAGACTAGCAGACACTACCTACTGCAAGGAACTTAACAAAGACTTTATGGTCCCTTATTCATTTAAGAGCTTGGGTCTACACCATTGGATCCATTTCCTGACAACTGCTAGAAAATCTGGTACTCTAACTTCTCTTTCTCATCCCTGAAACTTGTCACATCTCCTGAGCATCTAGAAGGTGACACCTAACGGTCAGACTTCAACCCAAATATATTAACGAACTCGCACATGTTAACTTCACAAACTGACTTTGCCTAACCTCAGGGAACTAGCATTGAAATGGCCATGTAATACCTCAACTATTTCATTGCCCAATAGGAAGCACAGGTTCTAGGTAACTGTACCAATCATGGGTTGCAACTAACATACACACATGGCTAAAAGTTTTTGTTCTTTTCTTTGTTCCCATCAGAAATTCAGTAAGAACCAATTCCTTTGTCAAAGTATCGATGGAATACTTGGAAAAAAAAGCATTTTATAAAAATCTACTTTCTAGAGGGTATCAGACCCGCATCATTTCAGATCAGCATAAGAAACGGCAGTATCCAAACTACTGTTAGTGAAAACCTCTACACCTATATCATGGAGTCAGAAATCATCCAGAACACATTTTAAAAGGCCAAGATAGACACCCAAACCCTGAGGCACCATCATACTTGCAATGAGAAGTGCAATCATGAGACCCAAGCTCACCAACCCACACAGGGTGTTTATTCACTAGGAATATTGTCCAGGGAACAGATCATCTCCATGAATGAGCAGTGCTAATATTATACTAACTCCCCACAGTACAAAGTGAATGCCCTATATATAGTAAATCCTACCCTACCCTAGAAGTTATTAAACAGTCACAGTACATCTTTCCAGTATTAAGAATAAATGCTCACAAGCAAGAGAAACACCAGTTTCAGCATCCTATATATATATATATACACATGCACGTCAGAACAGTGTATGTGCTGCCCCATGAACCTGTACTGCAGCTACAAGGGTGATGACCAACAGTCACCACGCATTGGAAGAAGCTCAATTATGACCACACACACCCAGTTACCAGTGGGAAAGTGTCTGTCATAAGGCAATGGCTCCATCTCAAATTTCTCCACCCTGATTATCCAGGGAGGCCCACATGGAAATGAGACAAGGCAAGTTCGTAGTTAGAGGAAGTGTCCCTTGTTAAACCAACTGGTGCAGTTAGAGAGAACACAAGCTTTTGGGCATACGAGTCCTCTTCTATTTCTTGTCTGAAATAGAAGCAACAGACTTCAAAGCTAAAAACAAATTGAGAACAGTTGCTTAGAGTGTAATTAAGACGAGTATTTATAAGACCATCTCTGAAATAAAAGGTAGTTAGCACCAGTGAAACAGAGAGGATGTTTGCAATGAAAGGAGAGAAAGAAACAGAAAGAAAGAGAGAAACACTAGTGTGGTTGTCCCTCAGCAGAAGAAAAGAAGCAGGTAGTTTATAGCCCATGAAACGCAGAATTTGGTTAATGAAGGAAGTTATAGCGTGCCATAAATCAAGTGCATCTATTGAGCCCATGCTTCTTGGTATCCAGTCAGGTCAGGAATGTAGTTCCTAGACTCTTCTTCAAAGAGTGTGTCGTAGTTTGACAGTCAAGATCCACACTGTGTATTTTGATTAAAAGTGGTAATTCTCACTCCTTCAGAGAGGCTGGACTGTAGCTACCTATAAATTAGGAGGTGTAATGCCTGGGTCCATCACTGCTGCAGCACCACCCTGGAGCACTGGGAATATGTACTCACTAGAAAAACTGATGAATTCAATACAAACACTCATTCTATGGTACATCATGATTTTACACTCTGTTGCTCTGCAGTTGCTGGCCACCTCTGTCACAGATCCCTGAGGATATTGCCTCTCCCTCAGCAATACCACTGCTCTGCTCCACAGGTGCTAACTGAACTTCTTCTGTAAGTTTTCTTATAGAGGATCATGAAATTAAATTAGAGCAACTCTTTCTAGAATGTTCTTTGGCAGAAGTTTTCTGTTTCTCATTCAGACTATGTACTTTTTTTTTCCCCAGCTATTTTCCTTGTTCTAATAAAAGATACTTCCTACAAACGTTGCTGTACAAAGCTAACATACACATATTTGCTACAGCAATTTGGATAAAGGTACACTGTTCCACCTTCAATATCAGGTTGATTGATATAATATTTTACTAGCATATTCCTGAAGGCTAAAAATGGTTTGGTAAAAAAAATAAAATAATAAAACCAACAAAAACCATATCCCAAGAGAAAGTATTACCTAAGCTATATTTAATGTAAAAAGAGATTACATGCTATAGCATTCTTTGAATTCAAGTGTATCTATATTAAGAAGTTATTACGTTAGTACATGGATTTCTTTATGCAGGTTGATGTGAGTTTTCATGATAAAAGCTTCTATAATCAGAATTTAAATTCTTCTTAAAAGTTCAGCCTCCAGCTACTTCCTGACATTTGCAGAGAAGGGGCAGATTTTAAAGGCATCAAAAATAACCAGCACCAGTGGATAATAAAACCAGAACCCCTAAAATCCAAGACCCAATTTAGAGCTGCCATAAATTAATAATCCCCGCCAGAATCAATCTGATTTCCATCGATCTATTCCATGTTTCTTGCTCCACCTATAAACTGGTTTCATTTGCAATTTTTACTTTGTGATAAGCCAACAAGGAAATTTCCTGATACCCCTAACCATCTGCAGTAAAGCAAAATGACAGTGCATCACTATCTGATTGAGTTATTAGTGTTTCAACATAGGAAAGCTCAGGCAGGAAACAAATACCTAGAAAAATACTTCTTAAATTTCATCAGAAAGCACAGCAGTTATCATGCCAATTAGGCACGACCATACCACGCTTCACAGCACAGGGACACTACACTTGCTAACAATAACCTATATTACATGCAAAAGAAAATACTAGACTCTTAGAAATAATTTACTTTACAAGTGAGTTATGGCTCATTCCCTCCCCGCCCCCCAAACTTCTGAAAATTAGCAACTATCATTAATTCAAACCATTGATTTGTCTTCCTCTACCAAAAATTGATGCCCACTGAAGACATATTGCTTATAGAGTAAACCCCACTCATTCAATGAGTTCACTAAAAATGACATAAAAAGCAGTACCTTTTGCAAAAATAAAAAAAAAAGGGAAACTAGCAATATTCCTGTGATTTTCTAATTACCTGTGCTTTTGTAATGTTGTCACAAATCCTTCACTCATTCCTCGGAGACATCACTAATAGGTTTTATGGTGGGAAGAGCACAAAACGCAATATTTAAGAAGGATATGTGAGAGATTAAGTTTTGACAGGTTTTAGTGTATCTCTCCTCTGTGAAAGTGCAAGACTAAGGAGCAGCAGGAAATGCAGAGTTAGAGAGTTTGTCTATTCCTTCTACCTTCCAATGCAGTTAGTTATTTTCTGGATAAAATCAGAGAAAATTTCTCAGAAGACTACTGCACATGAATAGAATTAGAGATATATATATATACGTTTAATTGAGCCTTCATTTTACTTAAACACAAATATCATAGTAAGAGCAACAGAGAAGTTCAGAAATCATGCAGGATTTATTATTATTATTATTATTTCACCCATTAAGGATGGTTTATTAGAGTGACTGGATAAGTCAGACCCACATGTTAATTACACAGTAAAAAACCCACAAGAGACCACATTACATAATGCAGCAATAATCCAGACAGGACTGACGGGTAGACGGGATCTGGATTGCAACATAAGTACCAGCTTTTAAATGCTATAGCAGCTTAGAAAGACATCATCCCTATATAATGTTATTAACGTGCGAATCCTTTGACTACGGTAGGTAATCGTTCCCCATAATTAAACTCCAGCATCAGTAGGAGAGATATAATGTGTGTTTATAATTTGTATTCTTTCTAGCTTTTATTTATTTATTTTTAAGCACAGACGGTCATCATGTCACTTGAGGATTATCTCATGGTGGTCGAACTCATTAACTAACAAGTATACATTATTTCACACTCAAACAATAAGAACTCTATAGCACTTGCTTGACAGAAGTGGAAAAACATTCACATTCACTGGAAAGCAGCAATATAAGCCATGCAATTCTCAAGACGAAAGGTTTTCCCAAAGGTACCTAATCTGATAATAAAGTTTATATTTCACCATTGTTTCAATAAATGCTTTTCTGGTTGGATTAGATAGCTTTAAAAAAATACAACTATTGCACCTAGTCTACATCACCTGTGTTAGGAATATAGATTCTTCATTTTTCAGCTCTGGAAGGATCTGAACACAAAGTCAAAAGACCACCATGTATTTCATTGCAGAATCTGTCTGGCATCGTTCATAATATGGTATCATGAAATAGTCCCTCATTAAATAACCAAGATGCACCCTGTGCTCCAGCACCTCAGAGATCCTCCCACCCTAAAAATGGCAGCAAATCAAATTACTGGGAAAAGATTTGTTTGGTTTTTTCATAAAATAGGTTTTTCATATGCCTGAGCAGCCACTGTAACTGTCTTCAAAGAAGTGTATTTTCTGGGTTCTCATGCATCTCAGCTGCTCAAGAATTCAAAGAACTATGGTAATATAATTATTTATAATCAAAATATTTACAGTTTATATTTTTGTCTTAATGTTGACTGCAGAAGTGACTTGGAAGGGTACTATGCACATTTGCTCTTGATTTCAGCAACGCAATTTCACAAATGTGAAAACAAAAAACAACACATAAACACACACTCTGTAAACTTGTGCTCACAATGGCCTAGACTCACCCTAGCAAACTTTTATTGAACATTTAATAAACAACCAAGAGCTTGTGTCTTGTCACAGAACAAACATGATCCAAAAAAACAGAGAGAGAGAGAGGAAGGGTAAATAGATATATTTCTTTCACTGTATTTGAATATCAGCTCTACAGATCGGCAATCTGTAATTCATGGAGTTAAACACTGCAGAAAACATACCACAGAGATAGACTCTGTACCAAGCAGTGTACAACTTAAGGCCCCAACTGCACAAATACTACCTTTTTTTGCTCATAAGAACAATTCCAATTCATTAAATAGGACTACATCACTGTAATGAAGTATGTGTTTGTTTTAATGTGATTAAGTGCTAAAAAACTGAACATGATTACGGCCAAACTGTACTAATAAAATATACTTTTAAATTAAGGATTGTAATATAATTGAGACAAAAACAAAAAAAAAGTCTCCAGGAAAAAAAAAATTACAGAAGTGCTTTTCCTTCACCTTTTTTTAGCTATTTGTTTCCTTTGTGGTAATAAGAAAACTCAAATGCACAAAGTTTCCGTGAAATTTCCTGCAGATACCAGGTGCAGCCTCTGCTCTGGAACATTTAACATATGCAGAGCTTCTCCCACAGCTGATGCAAACAGCACAGGGAGCCAATCGGGTCTCTTGTGTTCCTCTTTTCAAGGTTATTTGTAGCTGCTCTTCATTCCTGTTTACCCAATTAATTTTAATTTAACTGAGATCTGTGCTGAGTTACATGCAAACTCACCAGCAAGCAATTTTTAAGATTTTATAGAATTCAGGTCTTCTGCACATTTTTAAGTACTTCCAGCATGCACTTGCTGAAAACTAAACTTCAACATCTTGGAAGTCTTCCCTGGTATGCCAAGCAAAAGTTGGTATCTCTGTGTAGGTTAGCAATTGAGATCTACAAACCAAAAATAGCCCAGCAAGTAGGTAAGACTTCTGAGCCAACTGCAATATAGCACTAATGTTGTCAGAAGCCAAATGAAACAATAATTAGATTTGAAGAGAATTTCAATCAAGTCTGTACATAATTTACTATAGGTCAAGATATTTCAACATTCCCCTTGAAAGGACCAGGAAGTAGCTGGTGGGAAGATGAATGCGCAGCCCTTACCTTTTAACAATGATCAGGGTCACATGGCTAATTAAAATACCTTTGTTTACATTGGGTAAGAGTCCTGCTGTTAGACCATCTGCACCTGCAGTCTGTTCCATCAAAACCCCTTCCACAAATTGCATGCTCCTAATAGGTATTGCTGTGCCAATGACAATTACCTAATTAGACATTAGAATGTCAATGCCGATTTTAAAATCCATGTTAATTATTTTACTGTTTGACAGAATATTTCCCAATGAGGGAAGGAGTCTGGATAGCATAATTATGTCGTGAGGAACACTTCTGTATATGATTAAAAGGTTTGGCTGGCTCTGATTGGAAGCGCTCCAGTTATTTATGTATTTAACAAAGTTGCAATCAGCACATACGGTTTTCAGCTGAAAAAACCCATTCTGAACCCTGCTTATTCACTTGCCTGCTATGGCAGAGCATATAATGCAGCTTGTGATTAGGTTCCTCTTCCATAAAGTTTGCTTTTGAGTAAGGTGAGTTTGGAAACAGAGGGGAAATATGTCTAGAAGGCAGATGATGTGATGGGTCTCTTATGTGGTTACAATTTGAAGGCACAAATTGTGGGTGCTGGATGTGTGACTGATTTTGTGTCTTTAGCCATAAAAGAGAAAAATATCTCTGCATCTAATGCCAAGAACTTCTGGGAGCAATTACTGCATTTACTAGTCACAAGTTGGTCCCTATACTTGACACCACTACACAGGTTTTGAAAGATCTGCAACATTTTCCTAGGCCTCAAGGCTTTGGTATTTAGAACAAGACAGCTTAAATGATAACCAAGATAACAAAAAAGATGCACTTCGGATTCTAAAATGTTTAATTCAGCTTTCACTGGCTGCAAGTGAAAAATCTTAAAATAAATCACAATCAAGGAATATAGCTGCTATCAGCACATCACACAGGACACAAATTCAGTAAATATAAAGAATCACTGCAAAAGAAAAGCATACCCCACAACAGGAGAAGTGCTCACAAGGCTTTCTAAGCAAACTTAGTTATTTTTTTCTCTGTTTTTCTCACGCAGAAAAAGCACTGCAAAGAATCCTGGCTAAAGCCATGGTACAAGCAACAACACTGCATAGCTTATGACTTCAAGGTATCTGATTTTCAACTGAGAAGCTGCAATCAGGACAAGAGCCCATCCTTTTCTTTTAAAAATGTTGTGATGATAGTTACAAAGACAAATGATTTATTGTTTACTTTATAATTTTCACAGAATTGATTTCAGTAAAATAACATTATGGCTAATCACTCAGCTAAAGCTGTGTATCTGTACAGCTATGTGCAGGGTGCATGGAGCTCTTGCCTCATTTTGGGGGATTTAGTGGCATATCTAACATATAATAATCTCAGTTAAATTCATATTTACAGACTACTACTGACCAGCATAAATATCAAGCAGCACTGTGTAACACATGTCTTTATGACATTCAAAACCATAGTTATGTCTCTCGTTCAAAAAACAGAAAAATCTGATCAGAACCTCTTGTAAGCACAAGAGTTAGAAGCCACAGGTCAACTGTCAGCAATGGAAAACTTGACCAACCAGTTGCCAAACGTTTCAAATCCCTCTTTAAATCTTCCCCCAAATCCCTTCTCAAGACTTATTTCTGCTACAGACACTGTAGAAAATTAGCTGGTTGATGAGCAGGTTAAAGGATAAATCAGGATGTCTGATCTTTGCTTTAATAGCGTTTAACTGAAGAACATAGACCCACATGAACTGCACTGTATGCTTCTGTCTCTCCTCTATCATCCTTTTCAGCAGTAGGTTTCTTAGCATACGTATCTTAGATTCCCAGGAGTCTCTCTGCAAGCACTTTATAATGCCTAATGAAATTGGGCTGTGATTTTAATTTTGCAAATCATTCTGATACACTAAACGAATACCAAATAATACCTCTGACACAGAGCACCTCTGACAGAGAGTATTGTGACCTGAAGGTCTTTTTTTATATTTATATTTAAATGTGGTTGCTTTATCTTCTGAATGCTCCCGGGTGCATTTACAGTCTCTTTAATGACTTAAATTTGAGGATTACATGTCTCAGTGCTACTCACCATTGCAGTAATTGGAATTCTGTAGCTGTCCCATGCAACACACACTGAACTGCTTAGCTGTGAGTTTTGGGAAAGTTTCAGCTCCAGCAGAGCAGTAGCCAAAAAGACATATCCTTTAATGCCTGAAGAAGACAGAACAGAAACACACTGGAGGTTTATACTAGGTTTACATCTTCCCCGTTACCAGGCACTATAACTTCAGAACATATAAACTAGCATTAATGTATCATAAAGACTCAGATAGCAAGTCATCAAAAGTAAAGACATTAGAGAAGTTAAGGGATGAAATCCTGACCCCATGTCAATTGGTGGCAAAACTCCAATTGACTTTCTGAGGACTACGATTTCACTCAAAAGTTTCCCCTTAAAGTCACTGGTTTTGCTCTGTATCTTACACATCTCCCAGTGCTCACCGACCAAGCACAATCCAGCCTTTCTAAAAATCACAGTAACCAGAAGGACAAAAATAAGTTTGGGATGCAATGCTCAGCTGGGGTGAGAGAGTTAACTCTCAAAGAAATTAATCTTAGTCTTCCAGCTGGAGATGAGGCCCAAAATAGGCAAACTTCACATGGAAATTTAATTTCAAACAGCTATTTCAGGGCCATATTTTCCAGGTGGGGCATATGTTATGGATTTAACTATCAGCTGAGTATCTTAAGGCTCGTTGTAAACACCTGAACTTTATTTTAAGACTTTAAATGATATCCAATGACCTAACTATATAGTTAGGCATTCAGCAAATGAATTTGAAAGGACCATCTATTTTTAATTATTCTGTGTTAAAGGTTGGGTGCAATAAGCTTTTTGCAAGATGCAGAAGACATATTCCCTACCATAAAAAGGCTTAAGATTTTTTTTTTTAAATTCCATTATTCTTCAGGGAAGTATCCCACTCATTTGAAACAACCTATCCACTTAATATGCATCTATCAGAAGTATATCAGAAATACAGTGAAAGTATATATTTATCAATTTAGGGTGTGATTTTAGAAGCTTTATCAGAGTAATATTCTTTCTACTGACATAAGGCATAAAATTCCCACTTACTTTGAAGTGCTCACAGTTAGGTCAACCTTAAGTGCTTTTGAAAATTCCAAGCTTAAGTTAACTTTTAACTCTAAATTTATGTTTAGTCAGTTACAATTTTCATTGTTCTCACTGGAATCATTACAGGAATTTGTAAGTCTGTTAATAAATATCTCATTCCTTTAAGAATAGCATACCCCAGACTAGCTTTAAATAACTCATCCCCCTAAGAATGACATATCCCATCCATCTCTATATATTTCCCTAGACTCAACAGTTTTGACAACTTCTTGGAAAGAATTTATTTCCTTCAAAATCTGTAGTCCCATTGTGTGTTGTATTAGCCGGAAATGGGACATGGACCTGGATCCGCTGCAGGAAAGCATCTCCTAACGGATATGATTTTGCTGAATGTCATATAAAGCCCTGAAAGATTCTTGGTCCAAGGGTTCTTTTCTGACAGGTAATTTTGCAGCGAAGCATGATCTTCTCTCCAATGGCCATAAATGAACTCCAAGTGAATGCTGCTGAGTTTTTTTGTGTCCAAGATTAATCCACGTTTTTGAGAAAAGTAATTGTCATTTATCAAGGTAGCATCTACACCCTCAGGTCAGAACTGGGGCCCCAGCCTTATAGGTGTGTCCATACACATAATGAAAACACATTTCCTCTTTCAAGGAGTTCATTGTTTGCATGAAGTCACATGTAAGGAAAAGTAGGTATTAGAGCATTTTTCATGGATTGGGGACACTTTTTACATGCTAAGAATTCCACTTAGCAGCAGATCCCATCTCCACCTGGAAATTCAAGCAGTTTTCTTGTCCAATCTTTACTGGCCACACTTCATTTCTCCCAAGTCTCCACATAAAGATAGGAAAAATTTATGAAGGGGAAAAGGAGCAGACCATTAGTTTCCAAACAAGTTACTGCCCTTCACCACAGCAATTCACGGAATAAACCTGTGCTTCAGTTTCCTGAAGCAGTGCAATATCTTACAAACAACTACTTCGAGCTCCCTTTCATCATTTGTTGTTCAGCATCAGGGGTTAGTGAGGCATCAAGGTGTGAAAGCACAGAGCCCTTTTCAGTGGCCAACGGTTTCTGAGAAGAGATACTTTACCACCGGTAAATATGATGCCCTCTTATGTAGTCACATTGCATCACTTCCCTGCAGCCTTTGCATCCCCCAACCTGCACCCAAGCCAGCAGTCAGCGATACAGCTCTCACCAGGTTGGGCCATCATGCCATTGTGCCACTGCAGGCTTCAACCTCCTCACCAGAAAAAGCTTTACTGCCTTGACAGTAACCATTTAGACACATCACAGCCACACACCCTGTTGGCCATCCTGTTCTCTCTGGGCAGCTGATGCTGAGAGGCAGCACTGTCACTGGGCTGCAGAAAAAATGCTGTAACATGGAGGACCACTGAGATGAGTCCTTGCCATGGTGAATATCTCACCCGTAGGAGAAGGGATCCCTTTCCCTTTGCTTCCAGGAGTAGGTGCCAGCTGCACTGCATCCCTGCTCAAGGCTGGCATTTTGAATAGCGTGTGTCTTCATTAACCCAGTTGCACTTGGCAAACTGCAGTTCTTCAGGCACACAGCAAAGAAAACAATGCTTTATTGTCTTCCACCCACAGCTAATGACATCAGAGGGTCAGGCAAACAAAATCTGTTCCTTGTCCTTGCATTCCTCTTCCTTCAGTTTCAGTAAATGGCAGCAGGGAGGTCTTGTTTTCTCCTACACCACCCTTGAGTGATGTTCAGCTTATGTGGCTTCATACCTCTATGTAAAGGTTTTACAAAGGCCAGCAATCGATCTACAGCTCTGACACAGGGGAAGTTACTCTATCCTGGGTGTCCATTCCACTTCCATAAAGAATGGGAATTCTTGTAACTTCCTTCCTCTCACTTCTTGTTCCCTGCCTAGTCTGTACGTGTAAAATCCTTGGACACACATTGACCAGCAAATGAGAGCATGATGTGATTGGAGTCTCTTCTATCAGTTATATCACTCTAAGTATCCATAGGTGGATAAAACAGATGGGAAAGAACTGTGAGAAGACTGTGATTAGCATAATTGCTAGTGATCACATCAGACAATCTGCGTAACCAGAGTCAAGCATTTTTATAAGTATTGCTAGGAGATTAATAAGAAAATCAGTGTTGGGAGAGCCACTAAGGCAGAAACTATATTTTTACAGGGGTTATTTTAGGGCTCCATACAGGACTGAAATGTAGCAAAATTCTCAAGGGTATTTGTAGGACAGATTTTTGTATAAGAGAAGAAGCCAATACAAAGAACCTGCAATGCCCCCTCACATTTTACTGTGGCCTATGACCACTTCACAGTTGGTGCTCCCAAGATTTTCTTTTATAAGTATCCAGTCCAGAGCTGAAGACACCTGTGAGGGAAATCAGTGAAAATGGGACGGAGAAGGAG
Source organism: Campylorhamphus procurvoides (assembly GCA_013396655.1). NCBI lineage: Eukaryota > Metazoa > Chordata > Aves > Passeriformes > Dendrocolaptidae > Campylorhamphus > Campylorhamphus procurvoides. The sequence goes on from WBMV01002074.1 coordinate 2,535,417, forward strand.
GATTTCTATAAATACTATCTCAGTATTAATTAGGTATTTTCCTTTGAGGGGACCCCACCCCCCCCCAAAAAAAAAGAAAAAAAATAACCAAAAACAACCTGAAGAAAATAGGAGTAAATTATGTCAGTCTTAAGGCCTAAGAAAGGATTTTGTGCAACTCAGCTGATATCAGTCAAAATAGTCTGTGAAGAGCTGCCAGGAAGGAGGAAGCTGCTGTTGTGGCCCTTTCCAAGAAGAGGAAGGCTGAGCTTCTCAGGGCTTGCTTCTCTTTTGCTGTATGTAGAGGTACACAACAGGGCACCTGCAGCAGACTGGGGGAAATATTCATGTCAAGGTCCACACATGAGCTTAAACACAAAAACCCAAGAGATACAAATAAAAAATACCCAGTAATGAGGTGTGCTGTAAGTCCTTGGCATTCCCACTGGCTTGCTCTATGAACTAGGACACCCCAGCTACACACTTGCTCATTCCATGCTGTCTGCAATACATCAGGAGCAGCTTTTGCTCCTCATCCTGCATGACAAGGGCTGAGAGCAACAGGGTCCCAATGAGTTTGGTGATGGGGTGTTAGTGCAGTACAAGTGCTTACCATGCAAGCTTCACAGAAGAGTTGAGTGAAACTTCCAGTATACAAAACCAAGTCTTTTTGTGAGAAGCTGTCGTACCTGCATTTATACACACCTCCCAAAATTCAGCTGGAACAAAGCCTCAGCCTTGTATATGTGCCTTTTCACTTGGTCCATGAAATTCCTTCACAGTTTTGATATGATACAAATTGTGAGATTTTTACTATCCAGCTCTACCCAAAACTTCTCCAGCTTACACTCCCAAGCAAAATTTGACTGAAAGATTTCATGCTAAAATAATAAAGGATGCAAATAATACCTAGGAATGACTTTTGTATCACAGTCCTGTAGAGCAGAAGCAGAGAATACAGGGGATGCAGTGGGATTGGGTCAGGCTCCCCCTCTGATGTTTTGCTCCTTGAAGTTCACTTCTCGTTCAGGCCCTAATCAGAGCAGAATCCCTCTGGACAGGACAACACGTGGCTGCTCCCTAAATCTGCACACAGCACCCATGAATCACCCCTCATTCTTGGAGGAGTAGGATTTTTTCCTTCCATGGACCAGTCAGTTCCATTCTGCACCATGTGGCCACAGTGGCCACTAGTCAAGTGCCTGAAGTCAAGAAGCATTTATTTTGCATACAAGTGCTGAGGACTCTGGCTTCAGGCTTTGCCAGTTATCCACAATAGGAAAATTATCACAGTAATTCCCAGCAGCATCTGTATTATCCTCTTCATTTCCTCAACACCTGGTCATTTCTTAATCTCAGGCAGAAATACAAATCACCTCCCTCTGTATACAGATTGCTTAATATACACTTCAGCTGATGGCAACTTCTGTTTCTGCTCTGCTTCATCAACATCCACCAAGATATTTCTAAAGGTCTTTTCTTAGTACCTCTAAAAAGCTTTCTCTTTGTATTTCCCCACCAGCCCCTTTTTTTTGGAGTGCCAAGCGTGCAATGCCTCAGCACTTCCCTTTGCTTTTTTAACCTTTTCACACCAGAACTGCCCTCTTTCAACCACTGCACTTTGGTTGGCACACAGTGACTGACCTCAGTGCCTTCCTGCTGTTAGATTTGCAAACACATACCCTCATGACCTCCCCATGCTGCCCATCATCTTGCCTTCGTTAAGGTTATTAACCTTTAGGTAATAACCACAAAAAATAAAACAACAAAATCTAACTGTAACTACCAGTGAAGCTCATATGTGTATTCACCCCACATACTGAAAGTACTTGAGGGAAGAGATTTTGTTTCACCACCTTTTCCAAGGACTTAGCTCTCTGCCACTGTGGACGTGAAGAAAGAGGTCAGAAAATTAAATATTTACAGCTCTGCAGCTAGAACTGACCCCACTTGTGTGCATACCTTTGGGTGGTCTTCATTACATGTTCACATCCTAGTTTTTTCTCTTTAGCAAAATGTTTCCTTACGGATGCACAAAGAAAGACATGGCAGCTTAGAAAGTAACACTTGTACAAGTGCCCTGACTTCTCAGTTCAGCAAAGTTATTAGCAAATCAAAGTGTGCCTTTTCTAGTGGGAACATCAGGCAGCTAATCCAACAACATCTATACACCCTCTAGTTAATAAAAGCACACCCTACATGACCTTCTTTAAGCTTTTCTTCCATTATCCTTCAGGAGTCCCTGTGGGACAACACACAGACCTCTGAAGTCCCACAGAGGTGGGAAATCTGCCACTGACTTTTCTGCAGTGCTCTCCCACGCCAACCTGGTCCCCTCACCCCTCTGCCACCATGCCAGCACTGGTCCGACAACCACCTGCGTCTGAGGGGTGGGAATCACAGAGCAGAAGAGAGGCCGCTCCAATGAGATTCCCAAACTCAAAAAAGCCCTGCTAAGCCGCACACTCCCACTCTCCCTATGTGCATCTTAGCACTGCAACCTCTTCACATCTCACGAGCTAGCGTGGAACAGATGCGTCCCCCCGTCAGGAGGCAGCAACACCCCTCCCTCCTCACATGACTCATATGATGTCAGAGTTGTCCTTGTCACCGACCCCAATTCAGGCTCACACGTCAAGGACACGTTTGCTTGGTGGATCCTCTCAGCATGATGGATAATCCATCCCCTCTCATTTGGGTTTCCTGCATCCTAGCTAGCCACAGAAAAGGGAGGACTTTCTCTAGTTGAGGAAACTTGGCTCCTCTGGCAGTTCCAGTGGCCCAGCCCTGCCGAGAAATGCTGGCAGAGGCTGCAAGGTTTCGAAGCTTTGAAAGCTAGGTCAGCATCTTTCTGTACAAAACTGATGCCACCCTCAATCAATGTCCAATACAAAGATGCAAACGATTTTTATAGAACAGTCATGTACTTTCATGTGATCTAATATTAGCTGTGCTGTATGTAATTATTTTATGTAGTACTCTGCGTTCTGGTTGCACTCCCATCGATATGTCTAGTAGATATTTGTAGTTCCCTAGTAATTTAATAGCTAGTTTGTGCCCTAAAGCATAAAAACATTTCTACCCTATCTAAAGTAACCGTGGGTGGTGTTATCCATATAAAATCTTTGAGTCCTAATGAGCTTTTGTTCTCAAGTTATAACCCAAAAATATATCACCCGGCTGTTCCGTTCTCTGCTAAAGATCCTCACTATGATGTGAAAGGAAAAGAAATTAAAACCTTAGATAAATGTGTTTGATCTGCCACAAAGAGGGAGAAGACATCCCTCTGTATTGTATCTTGTTGGGATTTTTTCACAGACCCATTTTCTTTTCATTTTTAAGTGTTTAAAGGCTGAAGGTGAGCTGCATTTTTGCAAACCCTGATCTGGAGACAGCTGTGGTCTGAGCTGCACGGGAAGGAGCAGCATGCTGGTCCCGCTGCCCTAGGGCAAGGCAACAGTAGCTGCTAGAGCCTGGACACGATGCTGTTTCTAAGGTGCAAAAGGCAGCAAATTCCCATGTCCTTGCAGAGATGTTGTTAGGACACCTCCGATCCTTCCACCTGGGGAAGAGGAGACTCTGGGATGTGCCGGGAGACACTGGGGAGAGCAGGTCTCCCAGACTTTCCACTCTGTGGCAAGAAAAGCCCGTCCCTTGCCCGCAGAGAGGCTTTGTTTCACCCTCACAACAATCTCGTTACTGTGAGTAACGGGGAGTACGGCGATGCCAGCATGTTCCTTTTCCCTCTTCCTTAACTTGTCTTTATTCACAGCCATGGAGGCAGGCCAGAGCCAGGCACTCACCAGGAGCCAGGCTCAAGCCTTCCTTGGCGTGCCCACCTCTGCTCTTTAGGAGAGGGTACAGGCTGTACAATACATCATCTGTTATGCAATGATACCCGGCGCATGGTTCCGCTTTGCTTCCCGGCGGCAGGAATATATCACTCCCCCCTTCCCTTCCCCTCCTTTCCCATCCCAACCCCCAGCCCCATTCATCCCCACCACTCACTGTTTACTACTGAAGCCCTGCACGGTCAGTCAGGAGCACCCCAGTACGCAGCAAAGCGGCCACACGAGTTGCCGCATTTCGGCCAGGGGAGGAGACATGCCAGGGAGCCAACTCATAAAGAGAGATTTTTTTGGGGACCGTTTCCGTTCTGCCACCACACTCCTGCAAATAGTTGTGCTCAACCTCTTGCAACAGGTCTGAATGTGCCTAGCCCTTCTCCCCACTGCATTTGGTTACTTCATATTTTAAATAAAATTAATAGTGTGAGAAATATCACAGAGAGAGTTTGCCATCCCAAAAGAAACAAAAAGCATTTTATCAGCTAGGTAGCAAAAAAGTCTGAGATAAAATCCCTGCATGAACATCTGAAACACCAAAGAAATTTGTGCCCAGTTTTGACCTTAGAAGAAACACCCATCTCCTAACGCAGAAGGGAAAGTGCCTCAGAAGGTAAAACCTGGCTGCTTTATTAAGAGGGAATAGCAAGACAAAGATACTCAGTTAGAAAACAGATAATTCCCTGTCCCATCAAAGCAATAGGTAGAAATGACAGCAAATCCTGTCTGCTCCACTGTAAAGAGATTTCTTACTATCTATGCTTTGAAACAATGAGGTCTAGATACAGTATTAGCTGTCATTAGAAAGTAAACGAAGGCAGTGGGAATTAATTCTCCCACTCATAGTTAAGAAAGATTTTGGCATTCAGCATTATCAGTAAATCCCAGAAGTAGCAATCAGCAGGTAATCTGTTCATTTTAACTAGATAGTCCCATCACATATAAGGATTTAAGAAGTGCATCACCCCAGAGGGATACCAACTACAAGATAATCAACTTCCTCCTTCCGTGACTGTGGGAGAAACTGTAATAAAAGCGCAATCCCATCCTTGCCATGCCACACCTTACAGTGCTTTTCCTTATTGTTTTAACCAGAGATATATGGGAATTAGGTGAAGAAACAACTGGTTTGCAAATTAAATAAAGCAAAATAAAAAGCACAAGTATTTGACTATAGAAAATCTGGTCATTGCACTGTTTATGTAGGAAGACTTCCCCAGATACCGTGTCATAGATAACAGCCAAGTGATTATCACACTCCTTTGATTAGCTCAAGGAATAAGGCTTAAGATTTTGTAACTTTAGAGGAATACTGTCTTAAACCAGCATCTCAGGTGAAATCTGTTGGCAACCCAAGAAGAGTACTCCCATTCTCTCAGAAAAAGCTGTCCTAACCACACAACTTATAGATAATATTCATCAAAATTATGGAGGTTGTAGAAAGACATTCCTATCTCAACAAACCATATGAGAATTGTGTACACACTGCCTTACAAGCATAAGGATTTCCAGCATACACTTTGCTGTGCTGCAGGAGGGCAGAGGCTTCTGAGCTCTTTGGGAAGGTACTTTGAGGAAACAGCTGAGCTGCAGCTGTCTGCACCAGGACAGAGGCTCTACCTTCTCATGCTACTCTTCAGCACATTTAACATTAATCCACACTATGAGAAAAAAAAAAAATCTGGGATACTCCAGAGGGATACTGGAAGCAGAAAAGAGCTTAGTATTAATATCAATTGGAAAAAACATACAAAAAAAAAGAACTAAAGAACTTACAGTGATTCTGATACAACTGCACACGACTGAAACAAGCCTGTGTATACAACCATTCTCTCTGAGAGTGCTGGGGCTCTGGATGAAAAGATCTTTCAGCCACTCGACCCTTTCTGATGAGCTGCCACTTGCCTGGGCCCCTCTCAGCCCTAGGACCTGTAAATCCAAGCAGCCCCTCCAGCACCCAGGTATGCACACCCAGCTCCATTAATAAGGAAAGGACCAAAAAATACCTTCCCCTCATCTCCCACCTCATCCCCCCCATCCCAGTTCTCTCCCTTGCTATATTTTATCTGACAGCCATACAGGCACAGTCCTAGAAGGATAAACTGGCTGAATAAACAAGTTGTATTCATTGTGTGTATCCTGCAACTTTGCTGTCTGCTGCTTTTGGTCCTTTTACATATCTTGCTATCTCACTCACCCCCTCTTTTTACCTTCCTGAGCCTTTCCCTTTCTTCTGGCTTTGCAGCTTTAGTCTCTTTCTTATTTGGGGGAGGGCATTCTTTCTTGTTCCCCAAATGCACTGTACTCCTTTCTCAAATCTCTTTCAAACACCCATCCTCTACAAATAAAAGCATCACCTCTCTTCATTCTCATTACAATTTGCGGCTTTGCTTTGTTATGCCTTGCTCATGCCGCATATCTCTATTTTATAGAGTATTTATGACACCATGCACATAACACATAACTGAGCATTTCAGCATGGAAGCAATTGCCTCTTACACTGAAGTAAATCTGGAATTGACAGTTCTAAAATGCTTATAACTGCAGGACTGTCTTTCATAGACTCACAGATTTTAAGGCCAGATGGGACCATTAGATCATCTAGTCTGAGCTCATCTGAAAACCTGCTCTGGTTCTTCCCTAATAATGGGTGTCCATGCGATGCCATCAGGACCTACCAGCACAGCATCCCAGGATTCGTATTTCAGTTGTCACTATGCACAGTGCAGCCAGCGTATCAGCTGCATGAAGCATCCTTCCAACCTCCAGACTGCCGAGGCACACAACAACTATTACCTTCCTCTGACAATCCTACTTGCACAAAGGAAGCAGCTAGGTAAGAAGGGAGATAAAAGAGAAATTGGCATTTTTAGGAAAAAAGCCTGCAAATTAGTTCTCAGGAAAAGCTCATATAGCATTTTTGCCATTCTTATTGCAATACGGCCTGAATTTAAGGTAAAAACCTAAACAAAAACTTTAAACAGTTCTTGCACAAAGAAAACAAAATAATAGCAATAAACAACAAAAGTGCACGTGCACTATCATCTGTGTTCACACACCAAATCCTGTCTATTTGTCATATTTTACATTTCCTTAAAATTCACATCCTATTTTTATTCTTCACCTTTTAATACTTATTACTATAATGTTTTTCCATTACCATATGACTCTGAACACCTAAATAATTTATTTACAGTAATGTCTCTAGTTACATTTTAAAGGGTGATAGAAACTCCTGCATTAGGATATCTTTGGTATATAAATAGGGCTTTGCCTTGAACAAATCCATGTGCCTTGCACGTACAAAATAGAACACACAGAAAAAGTCCAAGATCAGGCAAAACCCCAGAATTTACATTGACTTAAAGGATTTAGTAAATTATTTAATTTGGGCTGCATATAGTGGAAACTTACTAGTAATTTATCTGTATGTCCCCATAATTTCAATTTCTCCCATGAGGATATAGCAATTTTCTTGTTTGCTTCCATTCCACAGGTTTTTGTGTGTAGGTGTGTTTTAATGCCTTTTTCCCATTTCTGGTGTGCATATCTGCATGAGAATATGCACAATTATAACCTTTAAAAGGCTAACTTAAGCATCCAAGTTTTAATGGAATTCTCAGAGGGAAAGCTAATTTATACTTCATTCCTTGACTATTAACTGGATTGGGAAAGTAGAAGTAAAATCAAATTATTTTTGCCAACTGATGGCTTTCAAAAATTTTTACACTGGCCAATATGCAAATTTCTTAATGAAAACCATCCTGGGAATTTATTAAACTGTTCATACTGAAGAAAATTACTTTAATTTACATTGAAAAGTGAAATAATCTATCCTGACCTATATATGTGCTTGCCAAGATTCTATCGCCACTGTACTCAGGGTCTTTACCATGCTATCACCATGAAGAAGAGCAATTTCTGCTCTTTGTTTTGGTGGTTTGTTTATTTTTAATAAAAAGGCAAATAATAGGCACTGCCAATAGCCATTGTTGACCCAAGTCAAAAGTGTTTGAAATTAATTTATCCGCTTTGGATGGTGTATAAATTTCTCATTACGAGTGTCAGTGATGGACAAGAAACCATTCCAAAAAATGTATTGGGTATCATGCCAAACTCTGTAATCAAGGTCTCTTGCAGAGACTCTGGAGTATACAAAGGGTTTCACACAGTCAGGAGCGTTAGCTATGCATGCTTTCCCGTTGCCTGGGCTCAGCCAAATACTCTGTGAGAACAACACGTATATACACTTTGTTTTATTATGCCTCGCAGATGCTTTTTTGTTTTATATTTCAAGCTTTGTCAGGTCTAATGTTTGTTCCTTCTTCATCCCTCAGACCTCACTCTTCCCCGTGCCTCCCCCCCCAGCCCAAATTTCAGAACAGCTTCCTAGACAGACCCAGTATCGATTACATAAACTGACTTTCTTGGAAAGTAGAGGGAGGGTGGGGGGAGTGGATTTGGGTTTTCTTCCACTTGCAGCTGAAAATGGCAGCCATTGAACAGATCTGGTCAATGACAGTAAGAGAATAAGCCCAGCAGAAAGTGGTAATATATTGTGTTACACTTATGCCAACTTGCCAAGTCAAGTTCTTTTTCTCAAGCGCATGTACAGTTTGTTCTTGCTATCCTCAGTTAACTCTGCTTTCTGAATAGAGGAGATGGGAACCGCTCAAAGGCCACAATAGCATGTTCTACTTAAGGTTTCCTCTCCACACTAACCATTGTGGATAGCACTCTTTACAGTCAAGCACTCTTGAATAAGAAAGCTCTCATTAAGGATATGAAGCTATGTTTTCTTTACCTTTCAGGAATTCCATAAAATGAGATTTTCCTCATTACAGGCAAAGTACCTGCTGCTAAAAAGCAGCACAAAGTTGGCTCTATTTCCTTGAACGAATTTGAAGCTGCCTTCAAAACTAGCAGCAAAAGAGCATCAAAATGACAATATTGTACAAGAAACGCATCAGGAATGAGTGATTAATCTAAGTTTCTATGGGAACATGAAAAATGACATATTGGATCAGATGAGTGGCCTGCTTAGTCCAAGATATTCTGTCAGCTAATATTGTATGCCATGGCAAGCAAAGGCTTAGTGCCCCATAGCAAACAACTATCACCAAAACCCTAGAAAACACAGGTAGAGTGAAGATCATTGATGCTCTGAGGCAGGTGGGCTGACATGCTTTTTGTAGGCGGCATATAAGGAAAAATTACAGGCAATACCACTAAAGCAAATACCGTTTTATTACAATTTTTTTCCACCACTCAACCTTGGTAGCACTTCCCTTCTCAAGCTGAGTTTTTCAGGCAGAGGAACCTGCCAAAGGGTGGGTGGCTTAAACCACAATTTGATCCAAATTTTTATATGGCTTTGGGGTTGATTTTGTTGTTGTTTAATAAGGAATATAAAAAACACACAATCTTTGATGATATGCATTAGAGCTGTCATGATGAAGCCTGATGTATCAGGTATGGTTTGGGGGGTATTTTTGTTGGGTAGGTTTTTTTTGTTTGTTTGGGTTTTCTTTTTGCTTTATGAAATACTGCTCAAAAAGAAAACATATGTAAAAATTATTGCCAGTACAAGGAAAGGCAAAGATTTATCTTAGATTCACCTAGCTATTCAAAGGGGATAGCAACAAATTCGATCAATGCAGTGTATTTTTTGCACAGTAATTTTCAAATACAATCAAACATAAAACCAGCAATAAAAGGCAGGTAACAAAATACTATGGGACACAGTAAAGTAAAATAATAGAGTAAGGTAAACCAGTAGGAATGACAATGTGACAATGTCATCCATAAAGGTGACTAAGTGTCATTATCAGTAACACTGATAGCTGAGTCATTACCAGTGTTATCCATTGTAATTGTGTAAGAAGAAAACAATCACAATTTGTATGTTTCCCTACAAAATATTAGGGGTTTTTTTCCTCGTGGTTCTTCTCCCCAAAGGAGCTTATTCCTAAAAACTGCCTACTGCAAGGGTCCATTCCCACATCTAGCTGTGACAGCAAGTAGGGAAATTATTTGATACCATTTTAATCACCAGGCTTGAGTGTTTACCCGGTCTTTCAAGGCAAATATTTTTTTGCTTGTAAAAATTAGAGAAATTAAATATAGTATCTCAAAATTAATGAAAATAAATCTGTACAGGGAACATCTCTTCCTTTAGAAAAATACAGAATATTTTTGCTACAAAATGTCTGTGGTCAATTCCTACTGCTACATATGTCTCTGGCAGTCCTTCTGCTTTTGTTCTTTTTCATCCATAGAAGTGAAAAACCAGCTGGGAAAATATATTAAAAGTGCTTTTAAAAACCCCACAAATAAAAACATGTAAAACTGAGACTGGAAGTTATTTTCAGTAGGAACCTTAACCTCTGCAGAGACAATATTTTAATTCCACTACCATATACCATAGGAACATATTAAACAGCACTAAGCATTAGGAATAACATAGAATAATGATAATGAAGTGGCTGGCACAGTTTGCCCATCCACATTTGCAATTAAATTAACTTTCTAGTTAAGCTAATTGTTTCTGGCATGACAATATGGAGCAGTCAGTTAAGACAAAATTTTTTTTAATCACTCTCTGTTTTCCTGTGTCAAACAAGAAATTGATAGAATTAAAGGCTGTATTCTGTGCAATGTGGCATTTTGTGTTGGCACAAGAATGGCAGTGCTTGCTGTAGTTCTCCATTGAGTCCAAAAGCTCTGACTACCCTGGTTTGAGCCCCTCTGCTCTCCACCCAGAAACACAGGAAAACAGGAGGTTTTCATGGAGTGCCCTTGGTGAATAAGGTTCCCTTTTGTCAAGCCTGAAAGCTGGGGAAGATGGACAAGACATAGGAAGCCAAGAATTTATAACCCAACATTCTTACCTATCAAACTTGCACTTTCAGGATGCTGGCTGCTGGCACCTAGTCACTGTCATTTCCATCCTCTACTACATGCTTGGAGTTTGTGAAAAAGCTCGAAACAGCATCTTTGTCTCATCCCACATGCCTGGTCATCTCTGCATTCCCAGCGTCTGTGCCAATTACTTATCCCACTTTATTCTGATTATTATTGTGCAAGGCAATATAGCTTGGTGGATTAGTTACTTCTAACCCCAGGGGCTCTGAGTCCACAAAACGATTTTGATCAGATATCAAAACAAGGTTGAATGACTAGATTAACTCAGCTAAATATGAGACATTAAAACTTTCCCTTTAGTCAATAAGGAACCGATACATATGGAAACCTTTAGTGATCACTCATTTTGCAGCATCTCCAAATTTTATCATGTATAGCAAGACCCAGCCTCCAGTGGTCTGTGTGAGGGGCTGGTGCACTTACTCAATGCTCATATCCCATAGCAAAACACCATCACTTAACTATGCTGTGCCTCATGTCTTGTTCAGCTTTTTTCAAAAGCATCTTTGAGAGTTCAGATTTTAGCAATTTTGCTAGGAGTAAAACAGTCACACATGTTTACTGAGAATGAATTTGGAGTTTGATTTAAGAGTTGACCTAAGACATGGGGACAATGGTCTGATTTAAAGTGTTCAAAGTGTAAATTATTTATTATATAAAATCAACTTTGTTCCTCTTTTCCACACCTATTCAAACTCAAATAAAAGGAATGAAAAAACCTTGAAGTTTTCCTAAACTAATGTCTTTCAATAAAAACATAAAAAAATAAAATTCTTTTCACTCTTGCAGGGCATGAATGATTTGGACACAGGTCTGGAAGGGATACTAAGCAGTTTTGTAGATGACACAAAACTGGGAGAAGCTGCTGATTCCCTCGAAGGCAGGGAGGTCCTGCAGAGTGACCTGGACAAATCAGAGGACTGGGCAATCACCAACCACATGAAGGTCAACAAGGGTTGCTCCTGGGACAGGGCAACCCTGGATGTATGGACAGACTGCGGAATGAGATGCTGGAAAGCAGTTCCAGGAAAGGGACCTGGGGGTCCTGGTCAGTGGGAAGTTGAATTGAGCCAGCAGTGCCCTGGCAGCCAGGAGGGTCAACCCTGTCCTGGGGAGCATCAGGCAAAGCATCACCAGCCAGGTGAGGGAGGGATTGTCCCACTCTGCTCTGTGGTGGCCTCACCTGGAATATTGGGACAGCTTTGGACCGCAATATAGGAAAGCTATTAAGCCATTAGAGAGTGTCCAAGGAGGGCCACGAGGATGGTGAAGGGCCTGGAGGGCCAGCCATATGAGGAACAGCTGAGGGCACTTGGTGTGTTCAGCCTGGAGAAGAGGAGACTGACCGGAGACCTCACTGCAGTTACAACTTCCTCGTGAGGGGAAGAGGAGAGGCAGGCATTGATCTCTTCTCTGTGGTGACCGGTCACAGGACCCAAGGGAATGGCCTGAAGTTGTCTCAGGGGAGCTTGAGTTTGGATATTAGAAAAAGGTTCTTCACCCAGAGGGTGGCTGGGCACTGGAACAGGCTCCCCAGGGAAGCGGTCACAGCACCAAGCGTGACAGAGTTCAAGAAGTGCTTGAATGATACTCTCCGGCACATGGTGTGACTTTGGGATGATGCTGTGCCAGGCTAGAAGTTGGATTTGATGATCCCTGTGGGTGCCTTTGCAATTTGGCATTATTATAGGAGTCTGTGATTTACAGGGAGGAAAAAAAAAATCTTTAAATTTCGCATTTAAGAAATGTCCTGTTCTCCAACCAAGTCTCACTATCAGTCCTTTTGGACACAGATGAAGGGACAACCAGCAGCCAGAGGGCCACCTGAGGAGGTCAGATAAGAAGTCATGCTAAGCACTGTGCAGCAGCTCTCCCATTTCTGCAGTGTATGCACCTCAGCAGCTTTCACCCACAGAGCAGTTAAGAAAGGATCACTGTGGGATTGACCAAAACTTGCTGAAATCATTTAGTGGAAAAACTGTTTTCCATTTCTACTAAATACAAATAAACACTTAGCTCATTTATGGAGCAAAATAACCAAAACAATGGGAGAACAACCAAAGCATAAACATATGGGAAGTTTGGAATGAAAATAAGCCCTGGAGTCTAGATGTTTAGGACTTTGGTAACAGAATGCTTGTTTTGGATGTTTGTGGGAGAATCTCCAATCAAATGCCAAAAGGAAGCATCAAAAAGAGCCACAAAAGCATCAACAGCATGACTTCAAGATAAACCTGAAGAAAGTTATTGAGGCAAGTGCTGACTGAAAGAGATTGGGAATTGCGAGTAAGGGAATTATCTCTTGTTTGATTCTACCTGCAGAAACAGAAATCAGGACTTTGTAAATAAACAGGATTGCATCAAAGATAAGTGACTCAATCATCAATTGCACTTCTTCACATGCTGGGCTTCCTACAACAGGGTTAAAGAGAGAAAATCCTTGTGTTCTGGTTTCCAAGAACAAAGCCCATGAGCTGGTATCTCTCCTGTATCAGAGCAGAACAAAAGGCAGTACACAGTTCAAACATGTAAAGAACAGGAGGAGTTAAAACAGCACCTGAAAACTTACTGGTAAAGATGAACCCTTATTAGAAAGCCAATGGCAAAATGCCCAAGGAGACTAGGAGGTGCAGCTGCAACAGTTGTGGTTTGAAATAAGATTGGAAAGGGCTCCAAAAGCTTTGACCAACCTGGAAGTTGCTATCTGATAAACTGCAGAAAGGGTTCAGGGAATTGAAAAGCGTCCTAGAGACTGAAAATGAATGAGTATCAGCAACTGTGACATGCTGAAAGGAAGGAAAAAAAAACCAACCAAACTTCCATTTGCATTGGGTGGGAACAAATCTTTTCCCTGATATACTCAAATATCAGTGAGGACCTCAAGGGCAAATTGGCTATGCACCAGTTTGCAGACACTCAGGTAAGAGCCGGAAATAAAGATCAGCAAAAGACAAAAAGATATTGTACTGACTGTAGAATTTACTACAGATCCTGAACTTTTTTCACAGCTGCATACCACAAAAGGAAACAGCTGCTGCAAATACAAGATGATGCCAGGAATTTGCCAAGATCTCTGAAGTGCAGTTTCTCTATCTGAAATTCAGTTCGGCAACTTTAATGTGGTTCATGCCATCATTATGCTTTGTGGAAGGAGACAGGACCAATCTAAGTTTATAAAGCAGAAGAAATTGGCAGCCATGGCAAAAATGAAGGAACGCAGATGAGGTCATTATTGATACTGGAGGAAAAAAATGCTTTTAAAGGAGTACAGTTATAAACACAGGGCTAGTGAGAATAGAGCATGGTGTGTTCTAAACCAGGCTTCCAACACCAAGATGCAGTGAAAGCTGGAGGGGAGTATGAAGTTGAACCAAGCGAGGTGTTCGGACAGTAGTCATGCACCAGTTTGTAGTTTCTGTAGGGAGCTTTACAGTTACTTTTTTAAAACAAAGAAAAAACAGAGAAGAATATTTAGCGTGCAATAAGAAATTACGTGAAAGGCACAGGGATCATTAACTCTGAGTCAGACTTTAGTTATGACACCAGGAATAGAAGAAATGTAAGGGAATGTGTGATTCAACCTGCAAATCTCTTTTGCAGTGCCTAAGTCCCACCTTTAGGGGCAGAAACACCACTAGAAATTACAGGCAGTGGCATCTTTCCAGCAAGTGAAAGATGAGGAGTGTTTGAGATTTGCTTTGAGACCCCGATCCCTGGGGACCTTTAGCTGCTGAAGTTCCTCTGGATCTGAAAAAAGAGTAAATCTCTATACATTTGCTGAATGCTTTTGACAATAGTCAGAAGGAGATGGGGAAAGGAGGACTGCGGTGGCAAAAGATAGATCTGGTAAATTAACATAAACTATAAGAAGATTGGGTGCGAGCATGTGAACACTCAGAAAATGTATTAGCTTTTAATCTGACACCCTACCAAGCATTCAAAGAGAAGCAAGAACACGTTTTGGAGACTGTTTGGTTAGAAATTATTCATTCTCTAACAAACACCTAAGTTGTATTTTACTGCTTCAACACAAGAGTCATCCTGGGGAAACTGGCTACCTAAGCAGCATCCTTCATTTCAGCAGAGAAGCAGTAAAGCCTTACAAACCATGGAAGAAGCATGTCATGAAGCTAGAACAGACTCTTCAGCCAAATCTCAGAACTGAGTCCAGTTAAAGAAAAAAGGTGACAGCATCAGATTACAGAAAACAACACAAAGTCATTTAGCATGTGCTCCTTTATTGCCATAAATAGTACCCTAGGTGCTGGTGAAAGCTCAGTCTGGTTTACTACGCTGAATCTTAAAAGTAGCTATTGGCAAGTGGAAGTGGATCCAGAGGGAAAAGGGAAAAAAACCCCACATTCACAGTAGGACGAGGACTGTGGCAATTTAAAATGATGGGTTTTGGCTAGTGCAATACATCAGCTACATTTAAAAGTCTAACGAAGAGGGTATTATGTGGCATGCCTCTCTCAGCCTGTTTGTTATAACCAGATGATATCCTGGTGCATGCTAAAATGTTGGAACAAGAACTGATACATTTATAAATGGCCTGTAATTAGCTTAAAGCTGCTAGTCTGAAACTGTCCAAATAGAAATGCTACCAGTTTGTTTAAAAAACCGCTAATTTACCTTGGGCAAATCGAGCAAGGAAGGGAGCAAGATTTCCTTGTCAATGAGAAGCTGCCCAGAGCTTGCCAGCTGCCCCCACACAGGGATACACACCAGCTGTGGGTGGACTCTGTTTCTTTTTATCAGGACTATCAGTATATTATTTTTCAGCATTTCAAAACCACTGAGTTGATTAGGGAAAACATTCCAGTAGTCAGTCAGTATAAAGTTAACATTTCCAGACTCGAAAAGGGCTTTTGCAATTTCTCCTGTCTTAGCTACCTACACCCTGAGGCTTCTTCATACTGTCCACTCATTAAGTACTTTCAGGCAAGTACAGCTGCACACAAAATCTGCTTGAAAAGCGGATTACTGAACAAAAGTGCAAATTTTCTGAAGGCATTTATTCAGACCCTGCAACAAGAAAATGTCCCAACAAAACAGTTTCTTCACTCTGGAGCTGCAAGAAAGTTTATGGTCATCATAGAACAAGCTTTTGCAAAATGGCTCACATTGTGAGAACCCTAAGATGACTGAACGAGCAATGCATGGTTTCATAACCACACTGGTTATGAAACTGGTCTTCTGGTGCCTGGTCCAGTGCATCATTATGGTTAATAATCACTAGGGAAACACTGTCATCTTGCCTAGTCCCATGATTTGCAGAAGTGTAAATATTTCTGCTTCATCCAGTGAAAGAGGATTTGTCATTTTCCCAAGAAGAGGATCCCAGTACTTATGGCAGAACACATGACATAAAACTAATTTGGTAAATGTAGTCCTTGGGAGAGAAATCCCCTGAAAATACCCCTCTGAGTCAGATGAGCTACAGTGCAGGCAGTGGAAAAGCAATCAGGAGAAAATGTCTGGGACAAAATCCATGTACCTGGAGTGCTTTCATCTGTAGTGTTGGCCATAATCAGATGCTGGAGATGAGGAAGAACAGAACAATCCTATTTCCAACTCATAGCCTTCCAACTATTTTCAGCTCTGAGACTTCCTGACCCATATATAGTTTACATGCAGTTAGTAATTCTCACTGATTTTGTCTTTCATGAACTTAAACATGTAAACATGTCACATTCACAATGTCTTTTGGCAGCAAGCTCTGCTGGTCTACCACCCACTTTGTAAAGCCATTCAATGCTTTGGAACATCCTTGTCTTCCTTTGAAGTTTTTTTTCCCCTGTCCACAAAAGCATTCAAAAGTGAAAGGTCCAAAACGTGAGAGCATTCAAGGTGAACCTTGATATTCTTTGTGTTGTCTTCAGTGATTTCCCTGGTAACTATTAAGTTTTTTTTTTCTTTTTATCATTGCAGAATTCACAGAGCTGTCAATGTTCCCAGAACCTTGCTCCTTCATTGTAACAGTCTGCTTAGATCCTGGGGTTGGTTTGCAAGCCTTCTGCATAACCTGTACTGGTGTCAAAGGTGATGAATACCATGCAGATGTATAAAAATGCTAAAAGAGAGCACTGATCTCATATCATTAAGATAGAGCTGCAAACAGTATTTGCAGCTGATTGTCAGTCTCTGTTTTCTTCTTTGGGTTTGTTTGTTTGGTTGGTTTTTTTCCAGCAAATTGATATCAGTGCAACCACCTGTCTCCCAGCTACTTCTTCATTTTGGGAGTTCTCCCTACACCAATCATTTCTTATTTGCTGCCTTTCAAGCTGCCCAGTTCAATCTCCAATTCTACTCCATTTCTGGTTTCCTCACACTCTTCCACTGTGATTTTCTCCAAACTTTTGCCAGCTAAGCATCTGCATTGGGTGGTTTCTCTTTCTACAGCACAAGAAATAAAAGCCAAAACTCCCTCTCAGCTCTAGCATTTGGTACCACTCTGTCTCAGACCAGCTATGATTAGACTGGGTCAGCATGGTGTTGCTTTTACAACTTTGTTCCTGGAGGCTCATGGTGAGACCACAGGAGACAACTACTTAAGGACTTACAAAGAAGGACAGATATTCATCAGGACAAAAATGAAGCCTGAAACAAGGAAGCTCCTTCCTACCATGTTTTGGGGAAAAGATAAATACTGGCCCAAAATCAAACCCAATTTCAACATGTACAGGTAATACGTACCTATTCAGGAAAATTAGTGTGGTTTCTTCTATGCAAGAACACATTTGCTTTTCTCAAGCTAAAAATTCTCTCTCTTTTTGTGTTGCAAAACTTGGGGTGCATTTGGCAACTTTAGTGCTCTTTAGGCTTGCAGTTATTTATGGAGAAAAATCCCCAACAACTACTTAGTACAGATAGCAAAACTGAGCCAAAGCTTGGAGGGGAAACTTGACCAGTGCCACAGCAAAAGTTGACACAAGCAATGAGAACAGAATATGTGTTTTCCAACTTTGAATCAAAAGACACAGTATATCTCAGAAGAGTGTCATTGCCTACACATACGCAATGCTGAACAATGAGTGATGCTGAATACTCAGTGCACCTGCCAGCGTGTGCAAGTCTTAAAAACCAGAGTGAGTGAACTGATACACTGAGAGTTTAAAATGTAATGAGAGAATAGTATGAATTGAGGGAAGTGAATTCTAGTTAACCCAGATGATAAACTGGAACACAGTAACATGGTATATGTGTAAGAACTCTTTCACAAGAAAAGAGCATATAGAATAATAAATTCATGTTCAGATCTCTCCCAGCAGGAAAAAAATGTTAGGAGAAAAAAAAAAAAAAAGCAAACAACCAAGCATCCTCCTGAAATCCAGCTACTTGTGTTTCCTCCCTCAAGTGTGATCATGCTCCTTTTGATAAACTCCAACCGTGAGTAGCACTGCACACAGCAAACAAGAAAGCTTTTCAAAATCCAGACCTTGCCTAAATGTTGTTCTTCCGTCAGAGGTGTAAAAACACCCAAGGACATAATTTAACTAATGTAAGCACTTCAGGACTCCTAGTGAAACTGCTTGGAGTTGTGTATTCAGTTGTTTAAGGCTTTTTTTTTTTTTTTTGTCACAGGCAAGATATATGTTTACATGGCAGACTTAATTGCTGTTTTCAGAGGACTAATGCTGTGTAAAATCATAGTCATCAATACAGCCATTTATTTTGACTATAATTAACAAATCAAGTCACAGCACGTTTTACTTATTTGCCAATCTGTTGAATATTCACACTGGCCCCAAGTCGCCTATTCATTTAGCAGTAAACATGTAGCCTAGCAACTGACTGTCAATATCAACAGTAGCTGATGAAGTTGTTAATCTCTGGAAGACTGACAGGTTAAGCCAAATTCTCCTATGCAAAACTCTTATTGTCCAAGCCTTACATTAGCCCACAAGGATATTTATGTTCAAAAGATACCACATCTCCTTCTACTATTAAAATTAAATGAAGTGTGCTAGAGGCAGGAAAAGGCTATGTGCTCTGCCTGCCATGCATGTTTTGCATGCACCACAGCATCCAGCATTGTGTTTGCAGGATGTATTGACCATTGCTAATTTCCAGAGACAATTGAAGACACTTTTGCATCTGTTCATCATCCCGGAATAAACTATCATATAAGTGCAGGCTGCGCACCAGAATATAGATGAGGTCAGGAGAAACACAAATATCTCCTTTGCTATGCAAATCTGAAGTGGAACTGAAAAAGAGAAAGCATGAAGGTATGGATAAAGAGCTTTAATCTGGGGTATTGAGAATCAAAATCAGAGTGAAGGAATTTAAAAGGAGGACGAGCAGTTTGACTGGGATAACAAGAAAAGAATATGATTTAGCCTGATTTAAAACTCAGTACACCAGCATTGAACCAAACAATTTTCAAATCATTTAGTTGTACTACTCAGAAGTTCCATCAACACATACACAGACAGACAGACTAATTATCTGCAAACATACAGCAAAGAGTTTCAGAACAGCAGGAAAATCTATTGCTTTTTAAAGTCTGTTATAGGCCTGAGCTGGATCAAAGTGCTTGCCCAAAGCACTTTCTATCTCACTTTGATATTGACAGCCATGCCTGTTGCAGCAGAAGTTCTCAAGTGTAAAGTCCTAGAACAACAGCAATTCCACAGTGATTTCATCCCTTCCAAGTATTTACAGAAGATGGATGGTTATCATTAGCAGAGAAACTGTGGAATTGCAGAAAGTAGGACTGGGGAGACCGTCTGCAGATTTCTTGCTCCAAGACAGAACCTGCTATACATTTTGTCATTTCTTTTCTTAATGGCCTGTAGCCACAGAGGTGACAGTCTGTTCCAGAATTTCACTGCATGAATTATCAGAAAACTCTTTTTTTTTCCTTCTCCTAATATCCAATTTTGCCTCACAATTATTTCATCTCATTTTCTCCTACACAAAATAAAACCTATCTCTTCCTCTCTGCACCATCTTTTTGCATATTTGAAGATTACTAGTAGGATCCCACAAGAATCCTCCCTGAGCTAGACTAAACAGCATCCATCCATGCATATCTCCACGACAGCCATTACATTTTGACTGGACATGGTGACTATTCTCATCCCTCTAGTCTGGATTCTCTCCAAGTGGTCAACATCTTCCTGGAAGGACAAGGGTATCGCCAAAGCAGACATTGTTTTGGGAAGATGTTGCCAGTTCCTAGCATAGAAGAGGAGTTACTTCACATGTCTTTCAGATTATATTGCCATTTATGAATTCCAAGATGATGATTGCCATTTTTGCAAGAACATGACATTGCCTCATACTTGGTTTGTAATTTTTCCGAAGAACTGCTGTCTAAACAGTTGTTCCCCATCTTGTGCTCCTGCAGTTTTTGTTTCTGCTGAGCTACCATTCTTCTGTACCTATTTTACAAAGTTCCAACCTACTGTTACAAACCCTTTTCCCCATTTCTCAAGGCTATTCTCTATTCACAAACCTTTCCATTCTCACTTTCAGTCTTCTGTAAATTTAACAAGTCTAACATGTATTGCATTGCTCAGGTCATGGTCCAATGAGAGCTGGGCACACAGTTGAGCTTTTCAGAGCACTACTCAGTACATACTTATGTTTGATACCACTTCATCCTCCTAAAACTCATTCTCCAAAGCTGTTTCTTACAGCTAGTTTTGTTTCTACCTAAGAGCATTTTCTCCTAGCCCGGGTTTCCCTTGATTCAGAGAATGCCATGCAAGCCAACTTTAAAGACCTCAGTGTACTCAAGAGACTATGTCAATTGTTTCTTCCCTTTCCACAAAGTCTGTTATCGTGCTGCACAATGAAATTCAAGTGGTTTGACAATTCATTCTTGGCAAATCTCTGCTGGTATCTTTTTACTTTCTTGTTACCCTTCACCTGCTTTCAAATTTTTTGTTTGATTTTTTTTTTGTTTGTTTCAGAATTTTTTCATGGACTAGAGTTAACACTGGTCAGTCTGTAGTCCTCTGGTTCCTCTTTTCCTCTCCTTTCTCTCAAAACGGAAGACACTGTGTTTGCCTCTGGTACCTCATCTATCTCAAATGAGCTCTCAAAGAAAACACTAATGGCTCTGAGACTGCTTTAGGCAAGCCCCTAAAAATCCTGGAACAAAGTCCATCACAACCAGTTCATTTGAAAACATCTGACTCATCTCTAGCTCCCTAATTTGGACTTTTCTATTTTTGCCTAAGACTGTATCCCTTCTCTGTAGGTTTTAATAGTACTACAAGTATGAAAGCAAACATCTTTCTTAATGAAATCTCAATTAAAAAGAATAAAAAGTAATGGATTAAAAAAAGAGTCTTCAGAGTATTTGACTGGAAGCTTGCTTTTTCCTGTAAGCAAAGCAGCAATCCTTGCCTAGATTGTCCTTTTATTAATGTATATTGAGGATGACTCCTCCTCACTCTGACAACTCTAAGTAGTTAGTTAGCATTAGTTACCTAGTGCCTGGACCTTCCTTTCATCCCTACATACTTGTGCCATTTTGGGGTACTCATTCTTCCCCTTTGATATATTTCCTTCTTGCTCCCTGTGGAGAGCCCAGCTTTTTAGCCAAGTTAATCTTTGTATTGTTTTTTCTGTGCTTGTACCGTAATGTTGAGGATGTGGCAGCTAATTCACCTTTGTTTTCAACTACTAAATTTGCCTCTGGAGAAATCTCAGCTATCATTCTCTCAAGTACATTTTTGTTACATTGTTGTTTCTCCTCATCCCTTCACAAAGATTGTGAAATCTCATTTCATGCTCAATTTCACCCAACTTGCCTATTGCCTTTGTACTCTCAGCTACTTCACCTTCATTGTCTAAAATATAAAATATGAAAAAGCCTTTCGTCTTCATGCATTTCTCCATTCTCTAAAACAAACAAGAAAAAAAAATCAAGACTAAACCCCACTACCTTACTTAGAACTTGTTGAATCATCTATTTCTCACTATGGTTTTTCCCCCAGGAGATGTCTGCAAGCAGTTAAAATTTCAGAGGAACATAAAATTCTCATTAATTTCAGAAAAATCCTAATCCATCTGACCTTTATGGGTTGATGTTTTGCAAGAGATCATAACCTCTTATCTCCATACATTTTCATGAGATCTCCCTCTCACCCCCTCCCCCCTGCAGTCTGGGACTCAGAGTATGTGCTCACCTTTATTTTATATTATCTATTCAAAGATCTTTGTTGATCACCCTTCTTCTTCATACTCCCTTGTTGGGCTACAGCAGCAAATTGAAGACACTCGGTAAAAATTTGTGAGCTTTAAATTTTCAGTCATTCTCACATAGCAGGCACTTCCCCACTGGTCCTCCCCAGCCCCATCAACTGCAAGAGTTACAAAGCAGATTCCCAACCAGGAACCCAGCAAATCTCCAGCTTGCACACAGAGAACATGCTGTGGTCCTGGTCAAAGCAGACTCAAGCATTCCTTGCCACTTTGGCCTGAGTCTAAGGTTTGATTCATTTAGCTGGGTCAAATTCCTACCCGCATTTTCAGTTTTATACTCCAAACATCCTCTGAGACATAACTGGAGCATCTGAGCTAGGTGGTGGAGGAAATGTACAGGTTGGTGTAATTTTTGCACCTAGCGCATCCCACACTGTGTTCCTCAGTAATCCTGTGCCAACGTAATGTGTGTCAGTAGAGCAGCCCGAAACCTTGCAGGACCCCAGACAAGAGAACCTCTGGGAAGGAAAGCGGTTGCCTAACATGACCCTGCATATTTCCTCAAAGAGTTTTAGACCAAAACCACAACAGTACATTCTATTCCCCTTGCCAGAGGAGAGGCATTTTGGCCCATGACTCTTCCCTGGCATTGCTGCCTGATCCATCTTGAGCTCAGTGTACAACAGGGCAGTGTTTACATCTCCCTTTTATTGCATTCCATCACAGGTGAACTGGTCAGCTGAAAAAAAAAAGAAGGAACAAAGAGAAAGGGGGAAAAAAGAAATCCAAGCTACAGGAACATGCACAAGGTTTTGCTTTGGTTTTATTTCAAGCTAAATTTATGCATACTGTCTCTGTTTTAAAAGTTTTCAACCAATAGCCAACCAAACACAGGCCTAGCAGAATTTTATTTGTATAGGGAGCCAGTGCTTTTATCAGGTATTCATTTACTCATTTAAAAACTGTTCTATCTAAACACAGTATCCTACCAATATCATTGCTGCCTGCATTTCTTTTATATAGGTTATTCTTGTATGAAATATTCATTCAAGTGGGCGCTGCTATATTTAGAATGCAGAGAAGTGTTTTATGCATGTAGTTGCTTTTGTATTCTTGCTATGAAGGCAATATTAAAAAAAATATCAAACTGCACTCCCATTTGTGCTTAAATTTTAAACCAGTTATATTCTGAGGTTTAGGCAAGATTAGATGTTTTGGTTTTGGCTAAACAGCTTCTATAGAAGTTGCCTGTAAAGTTTAGGTGTGAGCCTACCAATAGGTTCTGGATTGCATGGACATGTGTTTTTCAGTTCCTTTTCTCATTTTAAATTTGATGTTTAAATTGTTTTAACTACTTAACTGTGGAGGGAAAAAAGGACCTACAATTTTTTCCTTATAAGCCTCATGCTTTTCATTTGAGTCTTTGGCAACCTGTAATTCATTTAATGTTACACAAATCATATCAACTTCAAGCACCTGGTATCTTTCTAACAGAGTCATTTTAAGCTGCTAAAAAATTCTTAACATACCCTTTTAGCCATGTGAAGCTTTAACAGCTGAATTACTACTTGACTCAAATGGCAGATGATTAAAAACTTTCATTGGAAAAGTAGGGACAGTAAAAAGCTTAAGTAAACATGAGATCAATATTTTATTTGATAAACCAATTATTTGAGGATGACAATGTTCTGAGGCAGCAAAGTTTTGCTCTACTTGTGTACACTACAAAGAATGGCAAGTATAAGCTTTCTGAGGTATTTTGTTACTTTGAATTGTGTTACTCTTAAGAGTAATATCTAAGAAAAAGCTACCTTAAAAAAAAAGAAAAGAACTAAAACCAAAACCAAACAGTAGCAGCATACCACATTCCCATACACACAGCTGGAAGGGAAATAAAATTTGAGAGCAACTGTCAATTCCATAAAATGATAACTTTCTTTTTTTCCTTCTGCAACATACCAAGTCCCACCAAGGCCATGAAGCTGAAAATGGCAGTAATATAATGAAGTGCCACCCGAGAACTGGAAGTCATAGTAACTACATGAAAGATACCTTGTTCTCCTTCTTAGCTCAGGAATTATCTTCTGAACTCTCATTCTTCATTTCCACCAAAGTGCTCAGTGCATTGGAACAGTCTCTGGAGTTTTTTTGTTTCCAAAGGGTGCAACTATTTGGAAAACAGTCTAATTGGTTTTGACTTTAGTATTGTGCTAAGGAAATCCACTGAAGATACAAATTCATGTCAGTACAAAGCCTACAATAGCCTAATCTTTATCCTCACGTTACAAAAACTGAAGTTAAACTGGTGAGGCAGGAGTAAAGGAAAAAGAGCATCCAGTGACGTAACAGCAGGAATCATTAATAGGTGCTCCATGATCTACCTTCTGGAAAATAAGTTCACCAAAATAGTCAACAAGAAAAAACAATAAAAACACTTCTATTTACTGCTTTCCAAAATTGGGATGGCTAGCCCTGAAAGAAAAGGAACAGCAAGAAAAACACATTTATGAACTGCTATACTCATAGCTATCCTTCCAGATCTCAGAGAACAAAACTGCCAAGCCCAAGACAATGAAAGATCCATGGCATTCTCAATGGCCTTTCCTTCTAGATTTGATTCTAAATACATGCATGCTAAAAATCTCTGAGGAGCTGAAAAGAATGTCATTTGACATAGCCAGTGCATTCCCCTAATGTATTGAGAAAGACTCAAGATGCCCGTAGCACAGAGCACTTTAAGGGTGCTGAACTTTATGCTATCTAAACAGTGACATTTATAAAAGCAAATTTTATCAGAGTATTATGCACATCTTACAACAGAGCAAGAATTTAAGTGACAACGGTAATAACAGGGTTTTTCCATTTACTTAAGAAAACAAATAGAAGTCTTATATGGAGAGTCAATTAAAAAAGGAGAAATCGGATTATATGGTATGAACTGTAAGCACAAGCACTGATCTGTCCGTAATGTCTGCTATTCAGCATTCACAGGTTAAGCACCCAAGTCCAGCTCATGAAAGTCAATATCTGCTCTCCCAACTTCCCGCTGCATGTCTTGGGGAGAATCATTCAAAGGTTTTAGATTCCTGTTCCTCCACCACTATAGGACTGTCATTTTCACTTAACAACTTCCCAGCTCATCTGGGGATTGACTTGATAATCCCCAGACTTTGAAAAAGCATCTGCATTGGATTAGAAAACCTGATATGGAGTCCAATGGATTCAGCTGAGCCTTCCTGCAGATGATGAGAAGTCATAGTTATGGTAAACAACAGCAACCTTACAATGCATATGGTAGCCTTGTAATCTAAAGTGCATATGAGTATCACAGATTACCTAGGATTTTGTTTTAATACATAGACATATATAGTGTGCATTTGGCTAGTGCTAACCCATAACTGCTGAAAATAAGTGCCAGATACTGTGTCGCCTCCACAATTTTGTACTATGTGATAATAGCAAGTTTACAAGGGATCTTGAATGAGGTTAATAAAAAGTCAGCTTGAAATGGAATTGTGTCTCATTTGGCAAAACCCAAGCAATTAAAAATTAATTGTGATAGAACACAAACTCAGACAAAGCTTTCCAAGGAAACTAAACCTTACCAACCAGTGCAACCAGATTTAACAAACAGGTGAGGAGCATCAAAGACCTTGGAGAGAAGAAATCTCCTGTGCTGGAAAGGAAATTAAATACTTCTAGTACATTTTCAAGTGTATATCCCATCTGTTTTAGCATTCGAAGTGACAAGACTCTACAACATCTGTTATAAGACAAATTGCAGCCTAATGGCCTCAGTGCCATAACAGTTTGGTCTTCTGGAATTGATACTCAAGTTCAACTTTTTTTAAAGGAAAAGCTATTATTTATCATAAAGATCACCTCTTTCCAAAGGCAAGAGAACCTCTGATGGTTTAAAGTTTTTGAACAATGAATAAATACCGAGCCAAGACAATCATATGCATTTGTTTCATGGGCTCTCTTTACAAACTATTGAATTAGACTGTGAACACATGAGATTTTCCCTGAAGTTTGGACAGTGTTTAGATATCAGCACTCTAAGAAAAAAAAAAAAAAAGAAAGAAAGAAAAAAGAAAAAAAAGAAAACATCAGATTCTTGTAGACGTAATTTGGTTGGAGGGAATTTTTCTTCCTGAGTGAACACTGAGCCATTACCCAGGAAGGTGTCAGGAC
Organism: Campylorhamphus procurvoides; assembly: GCA_013396655.1. Taxonomy (NCBI): domain Eukaryota; kingdom Metazoa; phylum Chordata; class Aves; order Passeriformes; family Dendrocolaptidae; genus Campylorhamphus; species Campylorhamphus procurvoides. The sequence goes on from WBMV01002074.1 coordinate 2,561,522, forward strand.
GAACATTATCTCATCATGTGCTGTCTTTCAGGCAATGGTCATTTAAGGAGGCAATGGTCATTTAAGGTAAGCAATATCACAAGAAAAATCTATAACTGTAATATAAACTGCATAAGGTGCTCCCAGCATGAACCACGAGGCTTGGCCAAATTCCGCTTCCGGCAATTACTCTGTGTCAGTCTAATAACTCTTCTGCTCCTCCTGCCCAGCCCCCGCAGCTTCAGAGAAACACAATTTTCCTCTTTGTGTCAGCTGGCATCAAACTGATCCTTACTACAGGTTTGCTACCTGAAACTGCAAAGCGATCCCCTGCAGCAGAAAGGGCAGCAGCTGCTGCCCTGGTCCGAGGGCACCTGCGGGGCTGTGGCCCCTCCAGGTGACGTGCGGACCTCGCCCACCACACAGACATGCTGACAAGAGAGGAAACACACCCCCTGAGCACCCAGGTGAACTCATGCCTGGATACCAACTGAACAGGGAGTTGCAACACAAATGAGAATATCCAATAGTCACCATGTTCTGCAATACTTTCCAAGAAATAATTTGCATTATCTGCTTGCACAAATGATTTTTTTTTTCCCCTCTAAATGGCACAAAGACTGCTGTACTCATCAGACAAGGTAAGGCACATGCTTCATGTCTAAAGTGCAAAAGAGGTCAAAGCATTGCTCACCACCCCATGAATAAGAACACAAAAGGGCATTGTAAATTCCAAAGCAGAGAACAAAAAAGGAAGGGAGGCAGGTGAAACCGTAGAAATATTATGCGTATTAAGTTTAATACCCAGATGAGAATTAGGTTACTACACTGCCTTTCACAAACTGCTACTTTTTTATGTTGCAAATAACTTCTCCATGATAGATGCAAATAAATTAATGCTGTCATTAATCTTTCCATTTATATCTTTCTCACTCCTTATGTCTGCTTTCATCGTTGCACTTACCATACTTAAGTATATGTTAAAGAGACTGTCATTTTCCCTTCTGTAACTACTATTTCTTCAAACAAGCACTACTGGATTCTAAAGCAAAAAAATTGTGATTTCTGATGATTATCTTTTGTTCCTCATCTAAGCTGGAGAAGATTCTGGGTGAAGACATCCCATTGAAATCCTTATCTAAATTGAATAAGTACATTGAATTGAATAAGGAACCTTGAATAAGTACATAATTGTGCCCTTTTTAAATATGCTTTTATTTCAGATTATTAAGCAAAAGGATATGAGTAGTCTATGTAAAATACATCTATATAGAAATTTCTTCATTAAAGCTTTAGTAATGAAATCTCACAACTCCAAGAAGTCACACTGACAAGTTTTAGACTATTGCTGTGACTAAGGGCAGCTCAGATGTTGCCTGCAAAGGTTACGGAGCTGGGACCTTATCCCATTGAGAAAGGCTGCACTGAAGACATAAGTGGTTTCATCTCAAGGAATAACTCATTCATCCAAAATTGTGAAGGCACAAAAGCACAAGGTAGGGGATATCCCAGATGCTCTGCAGCCCTCAGCATAGTGTGAACTGTGAAGAAAAGGAATCCTCACTCCACCCTCCACGCTTCCCTGCATGCAATCCCAGTGCACGGACACCACAGTTCTGTACTGCTGTCAAGTCAGTAGTACACAAACAGGCTACAGTTCAGCATGCCATAAAAAAACCCACACCAAAACCACAAAGAAAAAGAAAAAAAAAAAAAAGAGAGTAGCATCTCGAATGCAGAGCTTTTGTTCAAGCAGGAAACAGTCCAGCTTCCTATACCACATTTCTGATATAATCACATACCTTGCACAAACAGTCTAAGCAGTAAAGGAAGCAGAATTAGGATTGTTTCCAGATTTGTCATTTAATCGCTGTTCAACCCTAGTCTAACCATTTCGGCTAAAGCTTTCTAAAAGTGACTCTGTTAGTGGAGGGGAAGTGTGCTTCCAACACATGCCTGTGACATTACTGATTGTCATCATCCAAAACTCCCACAGTCTTGTCAAATGCCAAAGGAAGTTAAATACCCTCAGACTCTCACAAGCTCAGCAAGTATCTCCTTTCCTTTCCTTCTAAAGTCCCAAGTCGCTGGTAAAGTGACAAGTGCCTGATATTTCTCATAGGAGGAGAGAATTATAAGGATGGTAAAGGATGATGCTGGGGTCCTCACATCTTTGTGCCTTTCACTCCTAGCACCTACAGCTCTTGTACTGCACTTAAGCACTGAAAATGCACAAACATCTTTGCTTATCTAGAACAATTTGTGACTTGCAACTGCATTTCCCAGGGCAAAATCTACACTGTTACCTAAACCCCATTCCCAAACAAATAGCCTATGACACATGAAAAGGTAGAAGAGCAATTTATGTGAAAGAAGAACCTTTACATGCAAAGTACTTGGGATGTTCTCTGTTCTACTCAGGATTAGGCTAACTTTAGGCTTACCCATTTTAGAAACATGAGTGAGTTTTAGTAACCTCAAATTGATTTGCTGGACAATACTTTCGAACCCAACAGATTATGAAGGTTCTTGATTTGTAACAAGTTTGGAACTACTTAAAGTTTAGAAATTACTGCAAATTCATTCAACAAACTTTTTACCAGAGGCTGATTTAATTAGGTTCCCATGTAATCCCCTCTCAGACAATAAGGAAAGAGCATTATAGCGCATGGGAGATGCAGAAAGCAAATGCTCATGACAATCCTATACATACAGCATCAGGAAGAGGATCTGGTAAGACCCTTCTGATGAACAGTTGTGGGGAACTTGCAGCACCCCTGCTGCTTCACACTCCTGGTAGTGCACTAAGTGGGGTTCCTCATGCTGCATACAACAGAAATCCAAATTGTTCTGCAAGACTGATTTATTGTTTCCTTCTTTGAGTGGTATTTATTTACACTGCTTACAGAGGCAGAAAGGTATTTTTCCTCCCAGCCTCCAGTGCACTGATTTCTTGCCCTGACACCCCCCACAAACAAAATAAATTTCAGCTCTTCTCAAAACAAGCTTTTGGTAGACAAACTGATGTGGCACATAGGAAGGGAGGAAGGAAGGATTAGCTGCATAAAGAGCAAGACAAAAAGTTAATTGCCCTTTCATGTCACTACCCATATTGGCAAAACAAAGTCTCATTTTTTATTTGAACACCACGTGCAAGCAAGTCTTCAGACACATACACTAGCGAGCTCCCTAAAGCAAAGGATAAAGATACAGACAAGTTTACCAGCTCCGGGGAAAGGAACTAAAACTTTCAGTGTACGGTCATTAAAATTTTTGAAATCTAGGTCCATATTTTCAGCTGCAGCCTGTGGTTGTATGCTGACAGAGGGAAAAAACAACACATTCATATGCACAAATGCAAATTCGGCACGAACACAGCTGGGCCCATGAATAAAATTTACATGCACGAATTTAGAAGCGAGTTTGAGTCCAGATGAATGATTTGATCGTAAGAGCTTTAAATAAGCGTTTATGTAAGCAAAGATTGGAGCCGGCAGCTATTAGAGAAGTGTATTAGCTGAAATAAATTACCAGAGAAAACAGAGCTCTCTTGGATAGCACCAGCAGCTCTTCTTCCCTTCTCCTTTCCCTGCCAGTTTTTGTAAACACATGTGAAGTGTTGGTAGGGGGGTTGCAAGGATCCCTTGCACCAAGTCAGAGCCTGAGCACTGCAGTGGTCCTGGGGCAGAAGCAGCAGGGTCTCAGAGAACCAGTGCTGCTCTGGGCTCACAAACTTTCTGACATCTCAGCCTGGACAGAGGGACTGGTGCTCGCTCCTGCTCTACACTTTGCCAAAGTGAACAGCTCAGCTCTACACGCTGACATTTTTTCACAAGAACAAATTTGCATCCCAGCAGCGTGCGGCAGGGTGAGAAGCGGGCTTGCTCCGCACCCAAAGGTACGCGTCTCACGATGCGAAGTTGCAGCAAAGCGCCTCGCTGGCATCACACAGGCACCATAAGGGCGTGCAGCATTTGCATTCAAGAATATTTCAGCCATCAACCTGGAAGTATGGGGGCAACTGAAACCGTGCCTGCTCCTTAGAAGGCATATGAGGGATTCCTAGGGATAGGTTAAACACCCAGCTTCTTTAAAAATGAGTCATGAGGAAAGCACAGAGTTTGTGAATGTTGTGGAGGGACACTGACTGTCCAGTAGCATCTCGAGTGACAAGATAAAACACAGTTTCCTGTGACTGTTTTCTTTATTCTTTTGAGGAATCGAGACGTATCACTAAATTTCACTACACACCTTAAAATTAACATAAGAAATATTTGTCTACAATATCAGTATCCAGTATTGCTGCGGAGGCACTGTCCATGACCAAAGAAGCTGCCAAATCCCTGGATACCCTGGGGAAAGGCCCCAGTTGTTTCAGAGCAATCTGGAACACCCTAGTTAAGAGAGACATTCCTGCATGAACACCTCTCAGCCCCACAGCCTTGGGCAGGGCAGATCTACCACCTGCAGCAGGTTGCTGTGCTTTCAGGCAGCTTCCTACAGTCCCTTTTCTCCATGTGCAGCCTGGCCAGGGCAAGAGCAACTAGGAATCGCAGCACACAGGCTCTGCTCAGGTGGCAATAGCTGGTGGCTGCAGCCACTGTGACTGCAAAGGTTGACCATGACATCTTTGCCTGAGCTGTAAGCTGTATTAATAAAAGTATTAATAGCCCTGAGAAGAACCCCATCCTGCCGCCTGGTAGCCACATCCAGACTGCGCATCCCACTTGGCGGGTCGGATGCGCTCCTCGCCAGCCGTTGCCTCTCCTCCAGCGCCTCCACTCAGAGTTACACCCAGACACTCGTCCTCTCCAGCGTGAATATTTCTCTTCTCCCCTAGGAGCAAAGCTCCTTCAACATGTGCCGTCTGCTGTGCCAGCGAGACCTGGCATAGCAGCAGGGTACAAAAGAACATCCCTGACACTCTATGAATATTCATGATTTATGAATATTCATTAAATTAGCATCTTTATGACTGGGCCACCAGATTCACAACTGGCGTCTCTGGAAAGGGGTTATTGTATTTTAATTAAATACCAGACAATTACTAAACAGTTATATTTGCTGGGATTTAACTGATATGAAAGAGATAGGTACAGAGCCACAAACGTTAAGAGCGACTCTCCCTCCACACACATTTAATGCTAATGAAAGTCATGTGTAAGCATTGAAAAGGGAAAAAAAAAATCCTCTATATGAGAAACCAAAATAGCTTCAGATTATCTTTTTAATAGATTCATACTGTGTGGGAACCTTCAGCATTTCCCTGGTGCCTAAGCAGACCAGAATAGCAAAGTAGTTATTATATCTGTCTTCAGTGAAGAGACCACATGTTCACAGATATTTGTACAGCACCTAGCGCAACAGGGCTCTGATCCCTGCATCTGGCATTGCTGTAGTATTTAAATAGCAATAATAACGATATAAAGCAATCTTTGTTGATATCATGAGAGAACAATCTAATCTAGTTATCAGATTATAGCTCATTAAATGCCACACAGAAAAGGCTATCAACACTTCTACACATTTACTGGCCTAAAAAGAATTTTAAGCCATTAATTGCTTCCATAACGTGGGGTGAATTTTCAGCATGGTGCCTGGAAAATTAGGCACGCAGGCTGTGTAATTGTTAATGGGAATTGTGACCCAATTTTCACGCCTGGCACTGAAAGTTTGCCCCTTGCAAAATATTTACATAATTTGCTAGTAGATTTGCCATATCTTTTGCATGTTAATTTTACTTCAGTGACAATTCTTTGAAAAAGTACCACCACCAGTGTATAGTACCACCACCAGTATATTAACAGCAACTTGACATTTATATAGTACTTCCTCTGAGTTATCTCAGGCTACAACTTGCAAATCATTACATGCTGAATCTTCAAGGATATGTCTTTAACCAGTATATTTGTTACAGGGCACAGCCCTTGCCTGTCAGGGAAGGGAATTGATGACCACTTGTTCAGGCTCTTTTCCATTTGGGCTCTCATTCTGCAGGAGAGTAGGATGCTTTGTAGCCCTCACACCTGACCCCACCGCTTTTAACATTAACAGATAGACTCGACATTGCCATCTTTGATGTTTCAGTGCAGAATCTACCATATTTTCCTCCTATAACACACACAAGAGTCTGGATTTTACATCTCCAGACCCTTCAGCACTTCTCCAAGCTGCCACGAACTGTCTGTGGCAGGGAGGTGGGATCATGTTAAAGGTTCGCAATTTCACACAGCTGCGTCTTTGCCTGGGAGCGCGACGATATTTTGCAGGAAGCTTACGAATTTGAGTACCAGCATCTGTCCTCTTAGCAGCTCTTGCTGATTGTTTGGGTGGCCAGGAGACTACCCATGGTGTGGAGGAAGATAGGGACATTTTGTCTCATCCTCCCCTTACAGACAGACCTCCTTTCTTTTGCTCCAGAGGAAAAGTAGCAGCATGCAGAAGCACATCAAGCCATTTTCAGCGGTTCTGTAGCACTGACACCAGTGCGGCTATGAAACAGCAATGAGCTGGAAAAGCATTCTGGGTATAGAGATGCAAATGAGCACACTAAGCCCTTTCCCAAAGGACACTACACAGGGACCTTTCATAACATAAGGTTTCACTTAGGGCCCAATTTCAAAGGTCTTGCTCAGGTAGAGCTCCCATATGTTCAAATGCAAAGGATGCACACGTGTCCCAGACCTCACCCTGCAGATCACGTGGCCCCTGCTATGGACACAGGCAATGAGACATGCCATGTCTTTTTCTATTTGAACATACCTGATCCACACTTCATATCAGCAGATTTATGAGCGAAGTTGCAACCATATGCTATTTCTGATTCAGCAAAGCAAAGGCAGGAACAAATGCAGATCCACGGACAAGACTGTGCTTCCCCTAACCTTTGGCTAAAACTAGTGGTGGTGCCCATGCAAACACCTGCTGAGAGGTCTTCCCTCTGCTGAACCCCTTTTTCTGCAGCTCCTCTACCTCCTGTATCACTGCACTTTGTCCCAGGAAAGAGTAAACCCTGCATCAGCTTGGGGCAGTGCATAGTCCCCCAGAAGCATGAGTTATTTAAACAATCTTTCTGCTCAAACAGGTAGAAGCTTTCTCCAAACAACTTATCCTGCATACTGTTTGCAGCTCCTGTAAATACTTATCCATACAGTGGTTTTAAGTGACTTTGTTTACATATTGGATGCATTGCTGAATAGCAGGTGATTCAGAGCATACTCTTAAAAATAGCTAGAAGCAGATATTTATTAGTTATTACCAGAACTCCACCTGAATGAAATGGGAGGGTGCATCATTCAACAGAAATGCAGTTCATGCACAGGCACGGGTGTGCACATGACTAAGTTGGAAAGTGATATATATCCTTGGGAAAGGATTTTGTTTCCCTAAACAGAGCATCTACAGTTAACAATCATTTTTTCCTAGTGTTACCCACACAAGAGGAAGATGCTGCCAGCTAGAACCTGGTTTCCAAACTGACGGGTAGGGGAAGAAAAAAAAAGACATGCTACTGTATGCTAAGACAAGCCTGGGTAATGTGGCTACAAAGACAAAACAGTAGAGTAGGACACTTGCTAGAACTGATTGACAAACTGGGAATTATTTGGATTATTTTTCATCCAGTTGTACCAGACCAGATCTACTCAACTTCAGCAGAGCACAGTCCAGCCCAGCTATATCTGTGATAGAAAATGTCTATAATTTCCTATCAGATATTCTTTTCAGATATCATATAATCTTTTCAAGTGTTTTTAGGAGTCTAAAGTTCCTTCTTAAACTTGATCTACACTTTTAGCCCTAACATTGCCTTCCAATGCCACTTACACTCCTAGTGGGTATCTAAATCACTTAAAAATAAGAATACAGCACCTCTGTAAATATCATCCTCTGCGCAGAGATGAATTAGTGGTTCAGCCAAGGCCTGGGAAAGAGATTATTTTTTTTTTTAATTATGATGTTCTTTCTGTGGCCTTGGGAAAATCATTAGTCTCCCAGCCTTGGTTTCTTCATCAGTGAAACAATTATGTATGAATTCCACAAGCTGTTCTCAGGATTTGACAGTATTCATTAGACTGAATAAAAATTAATGCCCTGAAGTGTCAACCAGTTTTATTTAGTCAACAGATAAAACCAAGAGACCGCACCAGGTCCTTTACTATACTCCATCCCATCTCCTAAGAGAGCATCCAGTCCTTCAGCATTGCCTTGACCTCACATAACAAGGTATCCCCTGCCACCCTCAAGCTCTCCTTGCCATTGCTCTTGACCCATTACATGAAAAATCCACTTTTTTCTCCTCACTTTTTAAAAATCCCTTCAAGAAGGCTTTTTTCCCCTGGATCCTTTCCCTGTTCAAGACTCCTACTAGTGCACAGTTGTCCTGGGTCTTGTCTTACTTCACTCGCAAGCTGCTCAGGGCAGGAAATGGGCCTTACCTTCAGTCCGTATCACACATGATATTCCCTTTGGAGTCAGCGTAAAGTTAAACATACGCGATATAAGCCTTTGTTGGACCAGGGCCTACGCTCATAAAGTGCTGCATAAGCCTGTGTTGCCACAGCATAGAACTGTTGAGCAAATAAAATATTATAAAATATTTTTTGTTTTAAAAATGGACCTGCCGCTCCATTCACACTGCTCCTCCGAGTTTCAGACAAGAGCAATATTAGATACAAAGCTTCCAGATAGAAGGACTGCAATGGGAAAAACGCTAGCAATTATTCAAAGCAAATGCAATTTTCACACTGCCGCTATTTAAAACACTTAGAGGAGAAAACAGTTCATCACACTTGGAAAAAAAAAGAAAAAAAGCGCAATATCTTTTTTCCGCCTCCTCCCCCGCACCTCACACCCCCCCTTTTAACTTTTACTTGAAGTGTTTGAGGATCAAGAGATCTTCCCTGTTCAACGTGAAATAAATCTGACATCACACTCAGAGCTTTTCAGCACTTATCCTGATTAGCCAGATAGTAAGATGTTCTGCAATGGGATCTGGCTGGGATTAGCTGTTTTCCTGTTCTCCCCGTGTGCTACAAGCTGCCCCATGGCCTGTGGTGCCTTTTGTTGCTCAGGGATGCCAAGAGCAGTGCTCCCACTTCCCCAGTAGTGAAGCTTTACCACATGAAGTTATCGAGGTTGCTTTCCATGACAGAGAGTGTAGGGACCCATTCATTAGCTATTAAAATTTGAATTTCCATAACAAAACTGAACACTAAAACTAAAGTTGGATGCAAAATATGTTTTAGTAGTAGCAAGTGATTTCCTGGGGGCTTTAGTGAACTGTTACGTGATAAACCTGTCTAGCTCGTGGGGACATGTAAGGTGTGAAAAATATCTGGATTGTTTAATGAAGTTCAGCCAGATTGCTTGGTAGGAGCCAGCTCTGCCATGTGGCATCGACCCTAATTGAAGATATGGTCCACAGACCTACAATGCACATGGAGTTTACACAGCCCTGCAGTCCAGGGAACCTGCACATGGCCACAAGTCAAAGAGGTCTGAGGGAAAAACTAGGAGGGAAAAAAAATAGGAAAAGAAAAAACTCCTACTTGCACAACTAATTCCACTTATCCCTGGAGCCTAAGATCGCACACATTTAACCTTATTTGAAAGTTTTCAGGGTCTTACGTATTTGTTCAAGCCAGACCCCAAAGGAAGCACAAACAGAAGAAAAGCACTATTCCAAGGCTCTGTCTGTACGTAATGCTTCTTTCAAATCTATCCCCAAACCTGGGATTTACCTTCCTCTATCACACACACCTGCACCTGGCGCTTCCCAAACTCAGGAAAACAGTTTCAAATCACACCCCTTCTTATGTCAAGCACAAGTATTCTTAGTTCATCTTCCTTTAAACAACAAAAAAATACAGTACCCACAAACAGGTTAGATGTGCTCTTTAGGAAGCCACATTGTTTTCCTTCTAGAGGGAAAAAAAAAAAAAAAGAAGTGCACAAAATGTAATAGTCACACTTCCCAGTGGGTGTCTGGAAGTATTCTGGATGCTGCAATGACAGGGGGAAATGAGGATTGAACCTGAAGAAGACAAAAAGGAGAAAAGGGACTGAAACATCTGAACCAGCTTTCAAACATGCATTTGTAGAGAAAGCCAAGATGTTGGGAAAAGTTTGCACACACGGGAAAACTCAAGTTCTCTTGTCAGTGTTCTGTCTCCCAATGCCTGCTCTACCAGGGGCAGAGGACCTTCCTCTGGGTCAGTTTGCAGTAATGCCATGCTTGCTCCCTCCTTGTGCAAGCCTTCAAACAACAGAGATTGTCCCAAAGCAATATTGTAAAACTTCAGGTAACAAGAAACACAGCTCCTTGCTTTCAAACCCAAGATCAAGTTTAAGCATTTCTCCAAAATAGATATTCTAATTCCTCTAGTTACTGACCTAGATGCCATGCCACTGATTTTGCATGAAAAGAGCCAGAGCATGCATCAACAGTGACCTTTAGTAGTTTTTAAAAATCTCTGAATATTAAAAGCTTAGGCTGTCACCTGCTACACATTCATGACAAGCTTTGGGCCAAAAACAGTAGGAAAAGAATTTGAGGAGAACTGCAGAAAGACACCTCTGCTGGCACACTTACAGTAGCTACCTCCCTTTGAAGCATCATAGAAATTGGACATTTCTAATTCAGCAATGTATAAATAACTGCAGCTACTCTGCTTAAAGACATTAAGGTTTTCTATATACATGTAAAAATAGACACTTAGCATCATATCCACGTGTGTGGTCAAAAGATCGGTGAGTTGGCTGATTTATTCATGCCCAGTTGCTATTCCTACAGGCTTCAGAAATGGGTCTGAATGCATTTTTTTTTCCTCACTGAAAGAGCCGCAGAGGATTCTGGGATGAAGTAGATAAGACAAAGGAATACAAAGTTAAAGGATGAAAGATCCAGTTTTTTGGAAGGTTTAGAAGCACTAACAAGTTGAGGCCTGCATATAACTCTTCATAAAGGCATAAAATTATTAAAACAAGATGCATAAATTGCTAAAAAAATTGCAAGTTTAAAATATGTCAGAAATTGAAGAAAACCTATGGAACAACAAAGTTGTGCTACTATTGTCACTGTTTAGGGACAGCATTTTTGAAAGAAGTTTATTCAATCTCTCCACTGACTTGTCTCCAGGGTTTAGGAGTTTGCTTAGTGCTAGGTCGATGTTTGGTCAGGCTATAACGCTTCATGGTTCTTGACACAGCTCTGAAATAGAAGCTTTTACTCTGGAGACAGCAAACAGGATGGAAGAGAAGTGGCAGGCATTCATATTTCTGTACCATAGGCATTCTTGTTTCTATAGTGCCCTGTTTTGCAAATAGTTCAAGATTTTGAAGCTTCAAGAGGTGAGTGCCAGGGGTAAGGAAAGAGGTGCACGTATGCAGATTTTAATTCTGAGGCTAATTTGATCTCTAATATGTATTCTCTTCATATTTGCACCAACCTGAAGTTCTGTTCCCAGAATGTGTATTAAAACACAAGTTTAATCCAAAAACATGATACATCACTTCCCAAAAACATTCCTCTGCTTCTTACATACACTCTACAGCTGAATATCCCACAAAAGTTTCAGAAAAATACTATCCTACATTTTTGAGTCACGCAAGATAACAAGTGTTCTTTTTGGTGCTTTTCCTCCTTTGGAATTTTTTTAATTCTGTTTTTTTGTAAAATTGTGTGGTGCAACTACAACAGTCACCACTGCAGGAAGAAGGAACTGAGATTCTCATGCCTTGGGTGGGCATCATTGCAAGCAGAGAAAGGGACAGAGAGAGACTGGTAGTCTCCATTAAAGCAGCAAAAAGGGAAGGAAATGTAGGCTCTTCCAATTCTTTGAGGAAGAGACATCAAAAAATAACACTGAACCACTACCCATGCCAGGAGTTCACGGAAAGATTTGGGAAACGCATGAGAGAGATGGACCTGATTGCCAAATGCTACAGAAGGTTCCTGCAGCCTCCATCTCCATCACCTGAGCGACAGACTAGCAGGGATAGCCAGGACTATTTTTAGCTAACGAGAAAGGGGGAAGCTGATAATGTGTTAATCACAGCACAAATCATGGATGCATACACCAGTTCCAAGGTGTCATGCATATGACGAATGCAAGCACAGGAGGAAGTGGAAGGAATCTGTACACTGCTGTGAGGAGCCTCAATAATAAATGAGAGGAATTGGAAATGCTTGAGGATGCCAGTTTGGAAATATCAGTGCAAAAATGCTAGGTAAGTACCTTGCTTGATTACAGTAGTACTTGTCGCGTGTACTTCAGGGGTGCAAACAGGGGCCTTTTCTTCCACTTACACTGCAGCTCATCAGACACCAGTAAATGTCTCGCACTCAGAGCAACCAGAAATACCAACACACATCTGCTTTTTCAGGTAACTATTGGTGCCTCCTCAGGCTACCATCAGGCTTTCTGTGGATGGCAGCAGGTGAGCTTCTGATTTAATTGATATCAGGTGTATATATCACAGGCTAAATAGATGATATCTTCCATTCTGATGTGCTTTTAATGGTCTTACAGATATGGGCAGGGGGCAAGCACCAGATGCATTCTGTGCAACAGATAAAAGACTGAGCCTTAAGAGATCGGTTTATTAAAAACTGCACCCTTCACCTAGGAATCCAGTAGGATTGATTGTACAATCACAATGACTGTCCACTTACAGTGCAATTATCCATATATAATACCTGAGGGGAAAACATATCTTTCACACTTCCTGTCTCCAGTGTCCCAGCTTTAATATACCACTGAAATTTGTCAAGATTCCCCTTCAGCACATTGCATCCCCTGTGAGGGAATGCTCACTTTGGATTTTCTTAAGGTCTTTGTTCTCCAGAAGGCAAGATACATTTGAGATGACCATCATTTTATTTAATAAATATTAAATAGGTATTTCTTTCTTACTTTTTTTTTCCTTCTTAACGGTCATTATTTTGGAAAGATGTCTCCATGCAAAAGTGATCTTCTTCCTAACTTGTAGAACACTCATCTTTATCCGCTCTGGGAAGGAGTTGCTGAAAGAGAATTTCCTCTCTGGACACAAAAAAGTTGCCTCTCTCCAAGTTCCATTTTCTCAGTTGTTGAGTGATTATCAATTATGTAACAGTGACATTTTGTAAAGTGTCATCTGTGGGTGGTAGTGAATTGGAAGTAAGAGAATGTCTTCCACAGAAATGAACTTGTCAAGGCTGGTCATTAGTTGGGTTTTGGGGCCATGGGAAATGCAGAAGTAATGATAACAATACCTCTAGAAAATGAGACAAAGATTATGTAAAAGCCTCTAAACCCATTAGTAAAATATTCTAGAACACGGTATTAAAATATTTTTCATTGCTAATATATCATCAAGTCACTCAGCAATCTATTTTATGTGTTTGTCTGAAATACATTGTTCAGTTCTGTACCAGAATGCCCCAAGTAGCCAGCAAGTTTCAAATTCCTGTTCCAATTCTTATTCAGCAAGGAATTGCACCAGAGTATCTTAAATTCTGGGTTTGTGCCCTTGTCACTGAGATGTTTAGTCTCCACAGACACTGGGGACAATAAGGAAAGATGTGATCTCTACCCTTGTTTTATTCCTTTCCCAACTCTTTCCTCCATAAATTCCTGAAAATTATTATTTTCAACCTTTCATTGGTATAAAAAGCTATTTCAAAAAAACTCCACATCTCAAAAATGTTTGACTCAGCCCTGTGTCAGACAGCTCTAGAAAACCGCTACCAGATTTAAACCACTGGAACAACTTAAAACTGCAATGGTTGACATTTCTCTGAAAGATGTGCTCCAATGTGACCAGGACTCCTCAGGTAGCATCAGTAGTATAGTAGATTGATGAAGAGTACAGTTATCACAGTGACACCCAACAGCTTGTGTCATGCAGAAATTCAGACTAGCTGATCACCCTTTCCCAAGAAAGACTTTGCATATGTGCTATTCATGACTGAATGAGCAAAATTCTTTCCTGTCGTATGAAGCAATTATATAGATTTAGTTGAATGTTCAACTACATGATGTTGGTATACACAAAACATTTACTGCATGAACCTGTTGATGGAATGAATCAGACCTTCAGGAGGTAAAGCACTTTTGGATAATACTTTCATGGGACAGCACACAAAGTATGTCTAAAAATAAGCTGCCAAGTTTCAGGTCTGCATCTATTCAAATTACTTAAGCTCTAAGAGTTTCGTGAGGCCAAAATTTTATTCTTCAGTTAAAACTCCCCTTATCTTTTCAAGACATGGAACATTCAAGAGGGAAAAAATTAAAAATAATAATTAAAATTTTAAAAAGAAATCCTGTTTTGTCATTAAGTAACAAGCTGCTGTTTCTTTATTGTAGCCAAGATTGACATTTTATCATTTCCCACAATAGTTTCTCTATTTCCATTATTTTATCTGTTGTAATTGTTCACCCATTTGTTTTGTGTCACCCTGGCTCTATACAATATTCCTGCTACCTACAATTCATTATTCTTGAGAAATCTTTCCCTCAGAAGAGTGTGCATAAGAAATCCCTACACAGCATTTCATGCACCTTGATAAGGTCTATTCACATTTCTGACACCAGAGATTGCTCTTCAGTTAAAATCTATTACTGTCATTTTACAAGCCTCTCCCATCTGAGAGCTCAGAACACTCTAAAATTAATTCCTCAGCTACATAAGGAAGTATTATGATTTTGCTTCCATCTGTGCAAAGAGGGTATCTTCACCATCACCCTACTCATCCAATGAGCTCCATTTGAATAGGAGCCTCTGTTAGAGTCAGAAAGGCACAGAAACAGTGTTTGTTCAGAGGATTACCCACAAAGCACCTATTCCAGGATCAAGGCCAGTGTCTTTTTCAAAAACTTTCCCATGGTGATACATCAAATCAGAGGCAGGATAAGAAACAGAACTAGCATCTCCTGACCCCTGCTGCTGGGCTCTAAATGCAGGAGGCTACCTTTCCTCTTTTGCAGCAATTCATCACTTCTGCAGTGCAGTGCCTGCGTAAGGCTGGCGTTGCATAACAAACTCACATCATAAAGTCAAATTGTCATTGTGTAAAACTTATACAAGGTTTTTAATTTTGAGTTCATTCTTAAAAATAATATAAATTATCTCGCCCCAAGCACTCTTCATTTTCTAATAAATACGTTTGGCAACCATAGTAGAATTGCCGAAGAGAAATAAAGAATGCATTCCTTAAGCAGATTACTTTTCTGGGAAAGTATGTGTGCCAGACAGTTTAAGAACTTGAGTGTTCAGTTTATACAACATTGGCTCATCTCTATCATCTTTGTCAAAGACATCTACAATTTATAGCTTACCACAGGTTACCCAGCTGGTTCAAGTTGCTTTGTATTTTATTTAAAGAAAAAATCCAACAAAACAAACAAAAACCAAAAAAACACCACCTCTGAACTTTTACACTCCTGTGTGTTTTAGCTGTGAGTCCTAAATGGAGTCTCCCATGAATAATTCAAGTTCCTCAGTTTCTTATTTTAGCATCAAAACTGTAGCCATACGTGACTAAAGGAAGTTTAGCCAAGACACTATGGAGCTCTAAGTCAATTTCAGAAAGAGATTAAAGATAGGTATTTCTATGACAACAATTAATTAAAATATTGTTATATAGCTTGTTTCAACAATCTTTTAAACTGTAGAGCTTTATTTAAAAGCAGGAGGAAAAAAAATAAAAGAAAAATAAGCCAGTGTTAATCTATAATTAAGTAGGTAAACTATGAAGAGGGCTACAGCCAATTTTGGAATGCTACTTATTTGGAAGGGTTCCAATATCAGCAATGGTGAAAGGATATAAAAGGTGATGACTATATTTGTATTACGTAGCAATGATTTTTTTCAAGAATGGTATCAAGAGACAAACAACAGGTTTTTTCCTCATTACATCATTCTCCAGATTGTACCAGTTTAGCAAGTTTAGTCTGAGGAGGAAATGATTCAAATTTCATCACTGCAGCCTAATTCAGCTTTTGTTACTTGTTTGAAAGAAGAAGAAAAAGCATACATGCAATTTCTAACCACATCAATTGAGTTAAAAGGTGACTAATAAAAGGTCTTGAACCTGTTGCTGTTATGATTGAAGGAAATTTTGCCTCAACTTCACTGGTGGAAGAATAAGTCCCTGTACAATTTAGATTCCATATAAATTTTTAACCTACTTGGGACCTCCTGCTCTAGTGGAACAAAAAAATATTTTAAGCAATACTTTCTAGCCTAACAAAATCAATGGGATTCTAGGCAATAAATATAACCTGTCCAGCACAAAACAAATCAAACCAATATAACCACCTCTAAGCATTGTGTTTCAGCATGGCTTCTGCTCTGCAGAAGCTCCTGTGTAAGATATAGGTGCAAAGCAGAAAAATTGCAGAGAAATCCATGTGTAAACATTGCTGCCCACCTTCCCCACCTCACTACTTGATTTAAAGAAAGCACTCACCACATTTGCGTCAGCTGGGAAATGCTGCTACCTCCCTCTCTCCCAACACATTTTGCAGACCACTAGCATGTTAAGTAACAGAGAAGCTAAATTGAACTTGATGCACCTTTCTTCTGATGCTTAGCTATGATGAAATGAGCCCTAAAATCCAATTCTTTGCTTTCTCTCTCCTACCTGACCTTGGAGCCAATAACATGTATCTTTTGAAACATGTTTTAATGCATTTTTCATGGTACTTGAAAAGATTTTACTCTTCTTTCTTTTAAGGTAGAGTTCTGCCTCAACTACTACATTTAACTGATAAGGTTTTGTTCAATGTTTGCATCACTGTCAGTCTCCCTATCTTGCCTTTATACATTGAAGATAATTCAGAAGAGCTCTGATACTTGTTGTTCAGTTATCATCACTTTGTGACTAGAATTCTGCATTTCCCATAACACTGAGTGAACAACCACTTAGGTTCATTAATATGTGCTGCTTTAAAAAACACATATACCATGTCAAGAAACTGCTTTCATAAATGATCCTTTTGCAGTTTTAATTACTCTGTGTGGCAACAGATAAAACATCCTATCATTTAACTGGCTTGGACCCACTTTTGTAGCCCTCTTTTACCTAGAGGTACCCAGTAAACCAGAAAGCAGATTTATATTTAAAGGTCCAGGTTACAATTATGTCCACTCCACAGAGTTTTGTGGTCCTTCTAAACCTTCCATTTTATTAAACTTTGTAGAAAGCCATCAAGCACAATTTTACTTTCCAAATTCTCTGGACATGCCTTGTTCTCACTGATTTTAACTTAACCTCACATGCCACCAATTCCATGTCATGTATTGCCACATCCTTTTCCCCCTTTAATTCAATTATAATTTTCCCACCCTCTATCGTAATTCTTTGCTTTACCAGCATCTTTGGCTGATGTCTCCAATTTGCAAGTTCTTCATTTCCCATCAGTTTCTCTAGATTAATTATTACTCTGATTTTTTTTCTGTATGCCCTGAAGTATGGCTCTATTTTGAATGATGCCTCATCAAGCTTTGTTGTACTATTTTCTCTTCCCCAAGATGTCTACAGATGCCTAACTAAGCTTAACTGTCTCTGCTCTATTACACCTGTTTGACTATACCTTGGAGAATCTGAGATTACCTTGACCTTCCTGCATCACATAACACAGGAGAACATCTGGAGAAAACTATCAGACAGACTTTCTGTTGAAGCATTCAGAAATTAGCTCCCTCCTATACCAATGTCAACACATGATGACCAAAAGTTTCTTCTCAGCTATTATCAATTACTTTGCACCCAACAAAGACTCACCAAGAAGTTTTGAGGTCAGCTCATAACGAACTGTAACTACATAGTTGGTGATACAGTCTCCCATTCCTTTGTAATTACAATGCCTGTGATGACCTTCATACCTTATCGTAGTTCTTCTAACCAGACAAGTCCCTTCACTCCACCTTACAGCCACTCAGGATCAAGATGATAAGCAATGAAGTGGGCCTGCACAACTGTGCCTCAGTCTCAGATTACTGGACAGACTTTAAAGAATGACCATATGGATGACTGTGCAGGACTCTCAAACAGTGTGGCATGGCAAGCCTGCCAAAACAATGGTTAAAAACGTTATGATTGCTCTTTACAGATGAATCACAGGGATAAGCATAATGGAGAAAGAAATGTTACCTAGTCAAAAGAAAAAAATTAAAAACTGGTATGTGACAACAGCATGTGACCTTGTCATGAATTAACATAAGCTGTCAGTTGAAGCAAGGTAACTATCCACCAGCTTTGATAGCCCATCAGTACAAGGTAGGAGGAAAGGACTAAGTTTTTCTTTTTTCTTAAAGTGTGATAAACAGATGTGGTTACTTTTAAGACAGGAAACCAAATTCAGAGATGCAATAGATGTCTCTTCAAGTCCTTCAGAGTCATATTCTTTCAAAGACCTTCAGTATATTACAAAATGTCCTTTGCTGAATGTACACCCAACACTTCATTGATCACCTAGACTATATACTGACTACACTTTCTACCCATTAGTTTTTCTAGAATGCTTACTCCCTCTGGCATAGCTACTGCTCCTTCCTTTGCACTTGAGTGCATGAAATGGCTAAGAGTTCAACTTAGCCACATTCAGATTTATTTTGTTTGACCTCCTCTAGCCAGCATAGTTCAAATGTCTTCATTCAAGTAACTGATCCACTGAAGTCAATCAGGGAACTCCAATGCAAGGAACAAGTTTGAGGTCAATGTTTTCCAACAGGAGAGAAAGAAATATCTAGACTGTGAAGTCAATAAGACAATGGAAGCACTTAAGCATGTATTTAAATGCTTTTCAGTTTTGCAGCTGTAACTACTGGAACCCACATAGAAATATCTCGTTTTGTATGGTTGTGCTTTTTAAAAAGAAATAAAGCTTTTCTTCCTTTAAAAGGTCAGTCTAGGATCAAGCTCAACAGACCACAGACCATATATCAAAGATTTCAGTATACTTTTGAAGTGGAATTAAATCATATTTCTTAGGTTAAAAGTAGCTCATCACAAGAGTTGAAGTCATCTCAGACATCAGAGATCTGCAGGCTATTGAGCTTCTGTTATTAAATATTTTTTCCATTTCAGCTGACTACTGCCTAAAGGCTGATTGCGCAGAATAGTTATAACTTGTTGTGGGAAGAAGGGGCAAACCTGGTCTTCTCTCCAGTTGGATTAATGATCTCATTATATTTTACATATTTACGGGCACCATCTAAGGACAAACAATATGAATCTTAAAAATGGACCATATAAAACTCTAGAAAATTTGAAAGGGAATGAAATGAGTCAAAAAATAACAATTTGAATATGTTTTCAGACTTTGACTATTAATATTGCCTGTATTTGTACAGAAAGGGTTGTCAGCTTTTCCTATATACAAATCTGTTCTTAAAGGTACTGCTCCCCAAAAATACTTAGTAAGACAGGACAGCTCATCAGTCTTCCTTCAATAAAAAACAGCTACATTTCTAATATTTGTCTTTCTAATGTAATTAAAAACCAATTTAAGGGAGAATACCTTGATTTCCTTTGTTGCTTTTTTACATTGTAATCTGAATCTCACATAGTTAAACTAAAAGGGACAATTAAAGTCTAACTAGCTTGTGATAATATTTCCTTTATAGACTGCAAGTGCAAATCTAACAGTTAAACTGGTAACTGGAGATAGCAACTGATCACTTGTCCTATATAGTATTCAGCAAGTATAATTTTATACATCTGGGTGCATAAACAGTCAAAGAAACAACAGTCAAAAAAAGGTAGAAACCAGAAAATTGTATTAAAAGGATTGTATAGTTACTGCTCTATTAGATTGGCAAGACACACAGTAAAAAAAAGTGACTGTGTTTTCATTCAAACAGTCTTTAAATGATGGCCCACTAGAAGCATTACATAACCAGTCACAAAGTTTTTGCCTTTAGATCACACACTTAAAGTGTCTCATCAAAATTGCATCTTGAAGGAAAGAAAATCACGACTTATTAAATATAAATATATGATGTTAAAAACTGCTTTTAGTGTGGTTATGTAATATTTATTGTTCTGTGGCTAAGGTCATATAAAGATCACATGTGACAGGTGATGTATTTTTATTACTCTCTTTATGTTAAATGCCTTTCTACTAAGCTAATTTAAATGTTCTTGTCTCCTTGTTCTGTGAAGTATTTAAATCATGAAGTTCATAGGAACTGTTATACTCCAAATAATTCAGGAGCCAAACCAGAAGTATTTCAGAAGTTACCTTTTAGAGATAGCAGAGTTTGGGTTTAGGTGGCAGAATTATGTTTCTGTTTCATGTACCAGATTATTATAAAACTGCTAGATTTACTTAGTCCTAGCAGGTCCTGGCACAATTTCCACACTTATGCTGGCACTACCAAAACTACTATTTCCAAGGCTTTATTTACCCACGTTGAAAAGCCACTGCCCAGTCTGGTACAATAACCAAAATATTGCTCAAGAGAGAGCAAGGCAGCACAGTAGGTCAGTACAGGGTACAACTCCTCCCTGCCTGCTCCTGGCTCTACCTGGCCACACATGACCCTCTCTTTCAAAGCCATGACATTCATCAGCGAGTGTAATTACCCTAGTTGACACCCAAGGAGAGCGCTGCTCATTCACAGGGCAGGTAGGACAGAAACATGCTGGGAAAGCACAACAAACTCCCCACCCCTGCGCCGCTAATGAGCTTCAACCCTGACCTAAAGGCAGCAGCAAATGTTGAACTCCACATTCGTACAGCCACAGCCTCTCTTGGGCTGCAAAGGAGAACAACCGTTTGTGACTGGGACTTATAATTACCATTTCTGACCATTGTAGTAGAGGACTCTGTAGGATAACAAAAGCTACTGGCTTCATTCTTTGCCAGGAATATTTTCTTGCATCACTACAGAACAAGTACCAAGGTTTACAAAAGAGAGGATACCTTTGTTCTTATCCGACCAAGTGATTTCTGTTTTCAGGGAAGACAAGCCACTCCTGTGATAACACCTTCGCATGGCCAGTACAAATGACTGTGCATCTATATTTGCAAAGTGCTGCCTCTGTTTTGATAAATTAAACATAGTCCAGAGTACTTTTATGTATTCTAAATGAAGAGAGGAACAGATCTTCCTTCCTTTGAAGTTGTGGCTAACTTCCAAGTTACTTCAAAAGGGAAGAAGTTTGGGTACTTGTTCAGAGTTAACAAAGGTGTAACAGTGGAATTTAGCTTAAGGTATAGGAAAACATTCCCATTAATTAGTGAGATAAGAATAAGCCATGTTCAACCCCAAACCACTCCACTGCTTTTGAAAGAAGGCAAAGTTAGGCTAGCCCCATTGATGCATTTGGTAGCAGTAGAGGAGTTTTGTGGCCCTACATCAAAGTTTGAGATGGTGATTAAATGAGGTCAAAGCTTTTTTCATCGAGATAGACTAATATGACTTTTCGTACTCTTTCCTGCCCAAAGTACCAGTTACTTACACGCATCAGTAATTATTGTATTGTACAGTATCACACACTGAAAACGCAGTCAAAAATGTAAATGGGCTGTAAGTGTCAATGCAAATTCTCCCGTTCTGAGAATGTGCAATATGCAAGCATGGGTTATTTATTAATTTTTGTCACCACTGATTGATATCTTGATTAATTGCCAGAAGGCATTGGACCAGGTGTTAACTATGTGCAGATTGGATGCAGTGTTCTGTGAACTTCACGCTGTATTAAAGGCACAGACATGCCCAGTTGGAGCAATAAGCCTTTGTTTGCTTTGGCAGGGCTTGCAGCTCCCCGGGGCCAATGCCATAAAGAGGTTTCTGTTAGAAGCCGCAGTGCTCATTGTAGAAAAATTGCCCCTCAAAAAATTAGCATGGTACAATGAAGGATGCATAATGTTACGCAAATGACAGCTGCTTAGCTGAAACAATAGCTAGGAGATGGCATTTGCCAGGGTGCACATCTCATGTAAATTAACTTACTAACTGTTTCAGGAAAAATAAAAGAAGTGAAGTCTGAACCTGTACGACCACTTCATGGATCCATCCTGGGGGCACAGAAGAACTGCAAACTCCCACTAATATCAAAGAAAGTTGTACAGGGCCCTCAGCCTCGGCCCCTCGATGCCGCCAGGAGCCGAGCAGGGACGGGCTGCCAGAAGCAAAGTTTGCCTTGTCAGGGCAGAACAAAGCCCTGGAATCTGTTTTACAGGTGGAAATCCAGAGTCATTTCCCCCAAAGCTGCAAATCCGCAGCTGCTGAGCCAGCACCAAAGGGAGACCACCAGAGCCCCTGCCCACAGCACACGGCAGTGCCCACGCTGGAGGTGTGGATGGGCTCCATCCGCTCCACGCTCCGCTTCGCCCACCTTGGGCAACCAGAGCTCCCCTGCGGCTGCAGCTCTAATCTCTAACCCCGGGGATGGGTGGAATTTCCCCTGATTTATTGCAATGGGGGAAAGGGCCCAGCGGAGCCAAAATGCTTCGAGGGGGATCAGAATCAGCGCCTGGCCCTTTGTGTCCTCTGCGCAGCAGAAGGGACATTGTCCTTGTTCAACCGATTAGAAATACTAATCATTGACATCAAAATCTAGCCTTGGAGTGCAGGCTAAACCAGAAAAGGCTATGCAGCACAAAAACAGAAACAGCATTAGGGGAAAGGAAAAAAAAAAAAGGAAAAAAAGAAGAAAAAATATAGTTGCAATCTGCTCTGGGTTGAGTTGCATTAGTTTCTGCATCTTCAAATCGAGGAAAGGCCTTGGTTTATTCTGAGCATCTTGGTGGAAAATAAATTCACACAAATGTATGGCATAATATGAGGAAATAGAAACAGAACAGAATGAAGCAAGATTTAACCCCAGAATTCAGGGCCGTATAGAAAATATGTTGAAAGCCAAGAGTAAAGCAACCAATCATTTGTCATCTCTAAGGGAGGAGAACAATCACTTAATATATGGGAGCTGGAGGGGGGAAGGAGGAGAGCACTGAGCACTGGTTTGATTTACATAGGAGTTTCCCTTCATAGTGCAAGGATTAACACAGCCCCTACTGAAAAGGCGGGAGGGCTCTAAAAGCAAACAAGGTGGTGTTTGGGATTTTTTGTTTTCTTTTTTTTCTTCTCCTTCAGAGAGGGCCCCGTGATACTGCAACTGTTGCTCATCACATTAGCAGTGTGGGAACAGGAAAAAACCCATACAAGGGAGGGGGGAGAGGGGAGGAGGGCTCGGGGCATGGGGGAGGGGGACATCAGTTGACAGCAAAGAAAAGCAATTAAAACCTAAAATAAGAGGTGGTTGTGAAATGGTCTTTGGATTAGGACTCAGCCAACAAAAATGTTTACTTTGTAAGAGAACTACTATGGTCTGAATGATAAATCAAGACCAAGTAATTACTCATCACCTATTTGGGGATGGAAAAAAAGTGATGACGCCAGGGAGGCAGGGCTGAGCCCGGCCAAGCCTCAACAGCCACGCTGGGAATTCATGCGGCTGCTACTGCTGGAATTGGGGAATTGCACTGGCATTATGGAGATCCCTAGCCCTCGCCCGAGCTTCCAAACAGTGTCCAGTTGGGAACAACAGGAAGTCGGTGTGGCTGGATCACTGTAATAAAGCCTAGTTCAGAGGCCACATCTGGAATTATGAGATCCAAATTTTAAGGTGAGTCTTCCAAACAGTACTGATGTTGAAGGACGGCATATTTTCTGTGGAACTGCTCTTAAACAGCCCAAAGACCACACTTGATGAAAGAAAAAGCAAAATTCAACTTGTCAAACTAAGAAGCTGTAAAACAGAAGCTATGATTAAGCATAAAAGCAGATGCTCCAAGTTCTTAAAAATAAGATGCCCTCATAAAATGTTATGCTTTGGAGACAAAGATTTTAAACAAAACAGAATCACCACAAACCCCTCAAATTGGTTGACATAGTGAAAACTAACAGCGAGCATATACAGATATGGAGACAAAGAGACATGCTAAGAAAACCCCTTTTGGACAATTTGGGCCATAGGTTGCCATACCAACCAGTTTAAAACAAGGGAACTGATATACCTCCATTATGGATTTGTCTGCTAATATATACCAGCTATAACCTGGTCCTACATTATCCAAAAAAAAGTTTTATCGAGTCTGAATTTAAATTTACCTAAATCATAGTCTGTCTTCAAAAATCAGTCCCTCATTTTGTATACTGTCAAACACAGAAAATTTTGGGGTTTGTCTTGTAGACAACTGGTTTTATGCAATTTAGACTATTAATCTTGTCAACAGACTAGATTATTTTTATAATAATAAAACAATGGTAGAGAATGAGTTTCTACATATTGACAGCTGCACCAACCAACTCTTTTAGAGCGTACTGGGGCTGTGCACAAGGGCAGGCTACAGACCAGCTTCAGGGTAGAGCTGTAACACAAGCTTTGGGCATACCAGAAACATCTAATACAACCCTTTACAAATGGACAAACATGTCATCTAATCTCACTCTTAGACTTTTCTTACTGCATCTTAAAACTCTGTTTGGTTGTACTTTTAGAAACATTTTCCAGAACTTCACAGTTTTATTGGTGAATAGAGATCTCTGACTTCATCTTAACCCTATTCATGACTAATGTTTTGCTTTGTTACCAACACTGTTCTTCGGATTAACTTTCCCCTCCCCCTTTATTATTTATCCATGTGATTTGCTTATAGACAGTAATTATTCCCCTCTCTGTCTTCATTTTACTGAAAGAGACAAACTTTTTTACAGCTCTTCTCATAAAATAGATTCCTTTTTCCCAGTCCTCTATGCTAACCTTTCTTTGAAGCTGCTCCAGTAAACCACTCTCTGTTGAATATGGGTGACTAAAAGTTACATCTTATTTTGTGTATACAAAGCCTTATTTACAAGCATTAAGAGCTCATACCCCCACTACAAATAGTTGCCTGCACTCTACTTGCCTTTCCCGTGGTTGGATCACAAGGTAGCTCACAATGATCCTCTGTACAACTGGTGTGCCCTGCAGTAGTTGTTGTACACCCTGAATGTGTAACTAATACTACTTCCATACTCAGTTTCTGGCTGATAAGCTCTGACAACAAATGCTGGTGTTCCCAAAGTCATGACTATAGCTCCTTTACCATACAATATGAAATTTGTGGTCATTCAAAACCCAGGCTGTCCCAGACATTAGTGTTTCATCCATCTTTACCTCCAACATTGTTGGCAACAATGCATCTCGTTGGTACTTTTTTCCTCCTTTTTGCCCTGAAATCCTTAAAATTGACTACTGTTCATCTCTCTGGAACCAACAATGAAGTTTTCTTCCTATCACAACCTTTACAATACCTACTTTACAATACCAAATCCTGCTTTCTCCTCTACTAATACTGTCCTATGTAACACCTCACTAAATGCTTCCCTGAAAAACAAATACTTGAGATCTAGCACAGCTGACTTGCCTATAAGATCTGTAATCACATCAAAGAACACCATAGGATTAGTCTGGCATGATCATCTTTTGTTAAAAGTACACTAAATTTTTATCACATTCTCCACTATCTTGTCTGATAATACTTCCCCTCACAATTTGCTCCAAAGAGTTACATACTTCTCAGGCCAGACTAACAAGTTTGCAGTTGCCTGTATAATTTTTCCACGTTTCCTTAATGTCTATAGATAGCACATTTGCTGTTCCACAGTCACAACATCAACTTCACAAATGCATTAAAAATCCTCACTGGTGGAATTCCACTGCACACTGCCAGATTTTTCAATTTTCTTTTTGGAATGCAGACTATCTCCTACCTGCATCTTGAGTGCATTAAGTTCTTCGGTCATAATTCCACCTCAAATGTGCCAATTTTCACTCTATACACTCATTCGCATTGGAAGCCTTGGTTTCACCTTCACACTTCAAATTATCATATTTAAAAACTAGAGGCAAAGTATCAACTTACTTATTGGGAGGCTACTAGCTTTTTGATTGCATCATTGCTGAGCAACATCACTTCCTCGTTCCTTTTTCTCTTTTATTTGTATGACTAAAGAAAATTTTACTATTTAACTTCCTTTTTGAGGATATAGGTCAGGTTGACCTCTGGCACTTCTGAAAGTAGTACAGATGCTAAAAAAAGTTTTTAGCAATCTGTTTTATTCATTATATGTTGACTGAGCTGCAGGACTTTCAGGTTTGGCAAGACATGTGGAAGAAAAGAGGATTTATAATATACTGCAAAATCAGAAAGATACTTCCAGCTCTCTCAAATTGCACATCTACTCTGTAGAATAAAGATGACAATTCAGGTGTCAAAAAGGGCATTAAAAGAAGTCTAACAAAAATTGGGTATAAAAAGGATTCAATACAGAAATAATCTGAGTACAGCCAAGACCCAAATTATCATTAGAACCTTATTTTCTCTCTTGAAATCATGCTTTGACAGCATGCACATATGCTCACGAGCACTGTGAGCTTGCAGGAAGCAAAGTAATCTGTGAGGGAGGTAGCTTAAGGTCAGCTCCCTTAATGTAAAACACTCACTATTATAGCATTGCTCAGGAAGATACAAGGTAAATTTATATCCAGGACTGCAGGTCATTTTTGTTTGTGATACTTCAGAGGATAAGAGGCATAGGCGTAACCCCATCCCATCCACCTCTTCTCTCACCTCCAGCAAGTCTCATTTGGAACAACTAAAATTCATTTTTATTGTGTCGCTGAACCAAAGCCCTGAATGATAGCAGAAATTACTTTGGAGATTTTGCAGTAATCCTAGCTAACTATTTAAAATATTTGTACCAATTTCTTGTCTTATTTTACAACCCATATCAAGTTCTTAATGTGCTGCAGCATCTGATGTCTTCTGGTAAACGCCTAGATGGATGATTTGTCCTGCCTTAGCCTAACCAGTCAAGACTGAAGAAAAGACATTTCATTAGTATTTGACCTTGAATTTGGCCCATGATTTCTGAAAGATGTTTTATCTGTGTGCTGTTGATTACCAAATTTGTTCCATGCTACCTGACAGGGTACAAGCAAATGTAGGACTATAAAATAATGCCACAGTCTGGTAGGAGGTTTAACACAAGGCCCAGTTGATCTGACTGACATATCCAATATGAGACAACATAAGCATGTTTTCCTGTTTTAGGGAAACAGGAATGTTTGATCCAATATTGTTAACAGCAGCAAGCATGTGGGTTATGTGTCTTTCTGAAAGCACCCAGAATTGTTGAGAGGGTGTAGCCTTCAGCAGAGGAGAAGGGAAGAGGAAGAGAGCTGTTCCCCCTACCTTCCCATTCCCAAAGCAGAAAAGTGAATTGCGGTACTGCAACCTCAAGAATCATAATTATGAATCAAGGACTTTGATGGTGACATTCCAAAATAAGAACCAGTCATTTTCAGTCTCAACATTTAGCAGCAGCTTGTACACAGTCCAGTTCTTCTAAATGAAAAAGGCAACATCTGTGGTCACAACGTCCAGGTCATCCCTTGCAGGGTCACCAGCACAGGTGCATTAACACAAGTATAGGACTGCCCCTCACATTTCTTACTCCCAGCTTCTCTCTCACTCTAGGTGAAGTCCTCAGGTTGAGAGCCCTGACTGATACAGCCACCCTTCCCTGCAGACTTGGGACTGTGTCACAGTACTGCCAAACTACTATATGCAAAGTAGAGGGAACCTCATGGAGACTGTTTCAAATGAATGACACTATGGTCATTTCACTGAACATGCAACTTTTAGAGGCTTTCCTCGCCCTCCAGCATCCTGGCTGCACATCTCAGCCTGGCATGCCAAATCTGAACATGTTTGTCTGAACACGTTAAGGAATATGTGACAGCCTCAATCGAATCACAACATCACTGGAGAATGAGGTACATCAACATGAACATACTACGTGGGTGAGATCACCTTCTCCTCAGTCAGTTCAGCACGGGTCCTGCCAAACTGTGTGCCAGGCAGCTGCAAAAATCCCAGGAGCTCTATGTAAAAAGTGGCTACTGAACATGCCCACTTGCTGCCAGTATTTTAGGTGTTGCCTACCCCCTAATTACGAAAGCGTCAGATCATGACAGCTACAGAAGGGTTATGCCCAGGCACCCGGCTAGAGCACCAATGTCCTGCTTCATTTGGTTTGAGTTGCTTGTACAGACATGCCCCAAGTTCAATATAACCACCATTAGTAATCAAATGGAAGTTGTGAAAAGAAAGCATAACAGTAACTGCTTTTCCCTTGATGTGATCACAGGCATGGTTAGATTCCCACCATACTGGAAAAGTTAAACCAAGATAGCAGGTAAATATAAGTGGCTTGCTGCACCCAAGTGCCTCTGCACAGCTGCAGTCACATTTTAAACACCTTGCTCTAACTCAAAACATCAGCCTAGACAGACTTTATTATATCTAAAAATATTTTATGCTATTTCCCTCCAAGAAAATCCTTCAGAATGAACAGCAACATATTTATATCAGCACGTGAGGATTTCTAGCTCAGGTGATGGCTGTGTAGCATGGTCAGACATGCCTTTCAATCCTACTTTCTTATTTAATGCCAAAACATTGAAACTTTGCTTTCTTGGTTCCATTCTCAAGGTAAATTGGCCTGGAAAGTCAGAGGAAGATCTTTTTAACTGTTTTGAGATTACAGGAGAGCAAGGAAAATATTTTCCAATTTAAGAACAGAATAGAGAGGGGAAAGCCTCTAAATTCACCACATGTCCCAACTGCTAAAGAAAAATATGACAGGGTAAGAGAGGAGGGAAGAAAGAAGGGATATAAGCAGTTGGGGTGGAAAAGACACTTGAATAACTTGAGGAAATCATACCCTGCACACCACAGCTTCTGAGAGCTGCCTGTGCTTCCTTTCCAGGCTTAAGAGAATATGCTTGGAAGAGACTGCAATATCACTGAAATGTGCACAGCCCTAAACTGCAAACTCCAGAATGAGATATTACCCTAGTATCATCAACACAGAAGTACTGCTAAAATTCTTTAAAAAAAAATAAATAAAAGTAGATTCCATTATTGGAGGTTCTGTGCATTTGTTTTATATCCATATACTGCAATTGCCCAATAGCTTACAACACCACAACAGCACAAGTACAGTCATTGCTACTGTATAGGTAAGTCACAAAACCAGGAGTTAAGAAAAGAAAATATATTTATGGCATTAGGGAAAGAAAAAAAAACCTTACACATGCTATGCTAAAAGCAATGTTCACTAAGCATTAGACAGACACTTCATTCACTGTCAAAGAACTTGAAATACAAAGAATTGATGTATATAAAATGGAAAATACTGGGGGGAGTGGGGAATTTATCAGTTCATCTTTCTAAATTTGAGTAGTATCTTAGCCTCAAATTTCTGAACTCAGGGTTGATGAGCAGAAGTCATTAGAGGGCTTAAGTTAGGCCCACTGCTCCCTTCAAAGTGTGAAAATTAAAATGAGCTATACAGCAAATAACCAACACTTTTTGACAATTACTACCATGCTACTGCATCTGGAGATATCTGAATGACATATCCCTCCATTACTAAGAGGTAATTGCAATTTCATTTTGACTAATATAATTTTAAAAACCATCATACCAGGTGCCTTATATTTGGAAAATCTTGAAAGCTTTTAGATGTACAAACACCCTTCCCACCGCTCTTGGCTTATCTTTTATTTACCCTACTGGGTATACAACAATTGATGCTTCTTCAAAGCAAGGACTTCCCAGCTGATTAGCTGTGCTGAGCTCGCTAAGCTTATTAAAGGTGATTAATGCATTCAAGTATTTTTCCCCTTGCTCGTTAGTTCAATTTCTTGCTCATTATGCTACTGGTCTTTTTATATTAAAACAGACCACCTGGATAGCAAAGAACTTCATAATCTTGGTCCAACAAGATCAACACCTGTTGTACATGTAATTAATCATAAGGCACTGCATGGCTGCATTCAGTTAAAAAGCTAAGATTATCTAACAACAGAAGCAATACGCCACATTAGCAATCAGCTTTTGAATCCTTAAAATGCAGTTTAAAAAAAATCAGAGAAGTGAGTCAGTACAAAGGGGCTCATAATTATCCTCTCTCCATATTTAGGAGTCCATATGGGATTTGTGACGTATAAAAGTCAGCATACAATTTTCTGATGAAAAATTCAGTTCTAAAAAAATTCATATTCTCCTCAAGGCTGAGAAAAATCAAATGGTCTTTCTGTCAATGACTTTTTCACTCATTTTCACTCTACACAAAGAAATCAAAGAGGATTTGGATATTACACTACAAAAAGAACCCATAGGTTCAATATACTTTACTAGTCTGAACATGGATTGGGAACCACAAAGTCCAATCACATCTCTGTCTTTAACTCACTGTGTGGTTTGGCAAGTAACTTAACTACTTTGACTGTGTTTCTTCATCTCTACAATGTGGGAAAAAATACTTACTAACTTGATTGGAATTTTACAGGATTTAATGTATGTAGCATGCTTCCAAATACTAAAGCCTCATATGAGTATTATCAGCTCAGCTTCGGTGCATTAAAGTGGAAAAGACATGTCCTTTTTAATGGTGAAAAATCCACAAGGAAGAGATCCACTGTGAAAGATAAGACCAGAAAAATGATAATTGTTTGTTTGTTTTAAAGCATTACAACAACACAACACATACAGGGAAAATAGAAGCCCTATAAATACCGGCAAAGGAATAAAGCACCTAGTAAAATCATACAGCCATTAAAAAAAAAGTGCATTCTAATCCTGAAGTTGAGCTCATCAGTCTAATACATTTTATATGGACAGGACTGAATTTTCATACTAGAAGATTCAATGCACTCTTTAGGCAGACTAAATGAACAACAATAGACAAATTAGAAACTTAGACCTGTGTACAATCTATAGTAAGGGGTGGGAGCTGAATGGTCAATTAAGCTGAATGCAGAAATAATGCACACTTTAAAGAGTAATAGTAGTAGTTATGTCTTTTTCCTACAGGTTCCTCAGGGGTCAGGAGTATTGTGCTTTATCACATAGTGACCTTCAGCTGAACAGGTGCTGAGGGACTCGTACCAAGCTTGCCAGCTCCTTTGCAGCTACCGGCAAACAGGTCTACCACCTGTGTGAGTTGAGTTCATAAATCTCTCCTGTTGAATGTGCAGCCCACACTGCCAAGTTTAAGAATCCAGCTGAGAATTCATTCAAACTTACTCAGACAATACAATATTTAGTGCAAATCAGAAAACTCTCCAGGCAAAAATGCTCTGCATCTTCTTGTTTGCTGGTTCTCATACATCCCCTATCCTGCCCATCTTCTGATTTCTAAGCTCTTTCCAATTTTTTTTCCTTGAGGTTTTTTTTTGCCACCAGTAGATGAGAAGAAATGGATACAAATTGTCTTTTTTTTTTTAAATGCATAATATATGTATGGATCCACCACGAACTTCCTTCCCTTCATTTTTACTTTGTGTCTGTGTTTTCTGTTCAAGAAAGCTGAAGATGCACAAATACATACTTGTCTAAAAGCGAGTAGCTGATTTCAAATTGTTTGATTTCTCTCTCCAGACTGAAAGCCTCTAGGTCATATAATAGTATAGG
This sequence comes from Campylorhamphus procurvoides, assembly GCA_013396655.1. Classification (NCBI taxonomy): domain Eukaryota; kingdom Metazoa; phylum Chordata; class Aves; order Passeriformes; family Dendrocolaptidae; genus Campylorhamphus; species Campylorhamphus procurvoides. Next base: position 2,593,030 of record WBMV01002074.1, read on the forward strand.
ACATATATCATACAAGCTGAGGCAGGCAAAAGGTCCCACCCATTCTTCCTGAACAATCCTCATTGTTATCACCTGCTCAGCACTGAGCTGCAACCAGCTCATTACCACCTCTGCCAAGAGCTAGGGAAGCAAAGGAACCACTGAACACAGGTCCAATGAGAAGACGATTAGAGATACAAGTATCAACCAAGCTTCAGCGATACTGCAACCCACATCATTTTCATAACCTTCCATCTTGGATGCAGGGAAGGGACTGAGGAACTTGCAATCAGTCTTTATGATTTATACCCAGCAAGACTAAACTTCATCCTTTCCACATTGTCCTGTTAAAACTGAAAAAAACCCTCCTAATGAATTACATCAGCAGAGACCCTAGTGCAGATGGAATGAAGAAGGCTTCTGATGATCACACTGTGCCAGACACTCATAGCAAAGATCACATGTGCAGACAGACACACTCCCAAAATTCGACTGATGCAAAAAGTGTCTGGGAATCTAGGCAATTCACATCAGTTTCTGCAGATGTCTCACTTGTTATCTTAAACAAAACCATATCAAAAACCTTGGTGTGTTTAATCTGCAGTTGCCAATTTCAGCTTTGTCACTCTCAGCAAGTTATGGCTACACTGCCAGTGCTGTCTGCTTAATTCAATCTACTACCAGTTCAGTACAAACTCACCCTTCTGTGTTTGTGAGAAATAAGTAACATACATAACATGACAGTGGCCTCTACTTCCTTACTCTTCTGGCCTGCCTAGGGCTCTTACACTTCTAAAGATTAAAAATAATATTGACATTCAACTCCCCCATTCCAAGATTTTTATTATTTTTAAAAATGCACACTGTCACTCAATGGTTACTTTTCTGTCCTTCCTGGATATTGTCTCACTCACCTACGCAATATTTCTGTCTCAAAGGGACTTGGGCCCTCCAGTCACCTTTGACTGTAAGCATTGCCAAGCATGCCAGGAAGCGTGGGTGGACCATGCACAGATAACACTCAGTTCTGGAAACGGACACATGAGCAATTAACATACAGCAATGAATCAATTGCACACCAAACTCCTCCTGGTAAAACCAAACAAGGCATTTCTGATGCATTACATTAATTTACTACCCTTTAAAAATACTCCTGCAACATTACATATAATAAGCATGATGATATAAAGAGGGATATGCCATTTGAAGTGTTTCAAAGAGATAACATTTCCTTTTACAGATGGAACAAAAGTTGTTCAGAATTTCCCTGCATCTTTTTCCAGACAGATTTTTCACAGTTATTGATAAACAAGGGGACAGACAAGGGGAAAACACAAAAGATTTGTAAGAGTTATTTTGTATTTTCTACAGAAGTTTAATCTAGAAAGTTTCCAGGAAGTAGAGCTTATAGCATTATACTAGACCTAATTAAAAGAAAATAAATAAAAGAAGAACCTTTGGAAGAATAACTGAAATACTGTCCAAGCCACCCACTGTTGTATTTACTCTCTGCCTCTGGATAGCTCATTCCCAACTTTGCTTTCAAATTCAATATGGTATTTCCCCCTTCATTTCCCAAATTGCTCTAAACCAGAAAAGAAAATTTTCCTGCCCTGTTAACTAGCCTGAAGACTCTCTCCCAATTACCATCTCATCTAACCTTCCCACTGAACTACTCCCACCTGCTGCTCACAGAACATGCCAGCTCCTACTTTCATGCACCTGAAGCTACAAGAATCTTCTCCCAAGCTGCAGACTGAATGCCAGACAAAATGATGTGGTTGTAATGATGCAATTGCCTGTACAGTTGGAAGTCAGAGGGGAATGATGAAGAGGTAGAACACCTTACAGCTGGGGAGCACAGTTCCAAAACAGACCAGCCTTGCAGTGCCTGTAATTCCGCCATCCATGGGATGATCGCTTAGGGTGGGTTGGTGGAGAACGCGGTGCTGCCAGCAGAGCCAACTTGGTCGTGGCCGTGCGAGCCACCAGCCGCCAGTTGCCAGTATGGCCTGGGGATCCAGGCAGAGCCATCAAGGACTGAGCTACTCCTTCATTTTACAGATGGTTCATTAACTGGGTGGAAGCACATGAGAGCACTTGGAGAGCAATAGGAAGAGGCAAGGGGCAGGAGAATTAGACTAAAGTTGTTTGGCAGCAGCTTCCAGATGAAGTAAAAATCACACACAGCAAAAATAGCAAGGGTGTATTGCCAGCTGAGAGTGGCCATGTGCCAAGTTTGAGGTCTTAAAAATTAACTGCTTTTGAACTATACAAGAACAACAACAACAAAGATCTCTTATTTAAGCTCAAAAGAGTTTTCATGCCTATCTAAGCTACTAATGAGGAAAGAAAAAAAAAAAGGAAAGAAAGAGACAATATCTTCAGGCCCAGGCTGAGAATCAGAAGTCAACCCCTAAGCAATATGTTTGATTATATATTAATATTAGGGGCTTAATTACACTAAACAAAAATGAAGCATCTATTTCAACTTCCCTGATAAATAATTCACACACATATATACATGCATACATAGAGAAACCTAAGAGTTCTCACATATCTCTACTCAAACAACTTCTCAAAACTAGTTTTTAGGCAGATCTTCTCAGGTCCAAAAATACCAAGAAACAATCAGAGCATTCCACCAACAATTTAGTATCTGAAAAACCTCTTGGAAATCAGCCCTCACAAAACTTCACATTTGCCAATTTTTGTGTAGTGCTTATTACACATTTCTATTTAAAGCCAAAAAAGTACCTGTACAATTATCAGTGCCTTGCTTCCAAAGACTAAGGTGGAATTAAAGCTGATACCTCTTCTCAATGTAAGAACTTGCAGAGAGTCACACAGGAATTCCAAAACCAGTTTCAGAACCAGGAGCTGGGCTTCCTTTTTACTGCCCCCTCTTCCCACTCTTTTTTAGTTTTTTTTAAAGCTATAAATGACTTATGTATATTTTTACATTTACATCATAGAATCATGACATTATGTTTACATATGTGTCCTTCAGAAACCTAAACTTCAGCTAATGGATATTATAAATGCTCAGTTTGAGGCAGCAGTATGGCTTGAAATATGGAAAGCTGCTGAAAATTTTCATTGTGAATTCTTTTTTCCCCCCATACACATGCAATTTATCTATCACATATAAATAAAAATTCTTAACATCTTGAATTGCCGACCCAATATGAGAATTACTAGCAGCTTCTCTTATAAGGGATGTTGCAGAGCCCTTTCCCTCTCTCAGTAAATTTTTCAAGCATTCAAGACAACATTTTGGATGCTCAGCTGTGATTACTTTGCTAAAATGTAATGCTACATACATTAACGAGTTTAATTCTTGGAATGCAAAAATGGTTTCTCTTTCTTTTTAGCCATAATTTGACAGTGAAAATTGCGAATTTACCTCCCTGCCAAAATAAGTTTACCTCCTAACCAAACAGGGCGTTTCTTCCATAGAAAACCATGAATGACTAAACTATGAAAAATGAAAGTTGGCAGGTAGCCTTTATGAACTTATGTGCTTCCTGACCCTGCCAGACAGAGTTAAGCTAGGTCAATATACAAGTGAAAGAGGAAGGAAAGGACGGGGTGGTTCCAGAAGTGCAGTCTCCTTTCCCTGCAGCCAGCGGCAAAGCAGTGCTCCTGCAACACGTTTTTGAAGATCGCAGTGTTGGAGCTGTTTGCGATAGTCAAATATTCCATTTTTCACTTTCATGAGCCCAGAGATGTAAGCGCGGGTGCCCAAGCCAGCTTCCATTCTGCCTGGATTTCTCTAGCACATAGTTGATATTCTGCTCAGAAATGATGTGCATGTTGCAACTGCACGACCTACCCCAGCACTGGCTGCATTTCAAAACTAAGCAACAGGAGACATCTCAAAAACCCAGTAATATGAAGCTTCAGCAGTCCTTGACAGCTTCTGCTTTTGGAAAACTTTCAAATGCAGGGCTCCTGGTCATACCCTGGAGAAGAGACTGGATGAACTGTGGAAGTAAAATTCTTTCCTTTATTTAACCTCCTCCCCTTGTTACAGCACAAACAGGGTGTCTCCTCTTCTTCCTTCCTAAACTGAGATTTCTATCCCTTGAATATCTACTTCACAAACACACATGACTTTTCAGCACATCTCTGCCTCCCCCAGCTCTGACACCCACTTCATCACAAGCATGACACAGAAGTTTAAGGCAAGAGTATATGGGTATAGTGGGGACAAGCAGCACACCCTGAATCTTGCAGTCAGGATGGAGACCTGTTCCTGAGATCCCTTTTCCCTGAGCCATGAAGGACTTCATCCAAGAAAGCTTTCAGAACCTCTCAGAAATGGCACAGGGCTGCCCACCACTCAGGAGTCAAAGGAACATTTTGATTTCCTAAATAAGAGACTTGACCTATGTTGCCCCCAATCACAGGCTTTGTCAGCTGATTTGGCTGTCTTTTTTAATTATATATTTGATGTGGAAAAGTAAAACGACTTTATTCTCACACATCTCTGGTCCTATCACATCAGAGCACTTTTCTCTTACCCTGTGCTTACCTAGGCTGCAAGCTAAATATTCAGAGGAATATTTCATTCAGGGCTGTACCTCCTCAAGAGCTCAGTATCTCCTAAGAGCATATGCTCCTAATGAAATTAATGAGATGGTTTGGAAGGTGCCTGTGAGAAAACTAAAGTCTCACCAATTAAAACTTGCTCAACTGGGGCTCTGGTGAGTTATGACCAATGTGGAAACTGCCACTACTTGCAATGCAACCTTCTCTCATTAATTTAGATGCAAACATTTGAACCATAACTTTTATTACCAGGAACAATTGCATAAGTAGAACATTTTGCTCTTATTTACAGCCTCAACTGAAACCACCTAAAGAAGTGAGATATTTTTTACAGCAGATGGGCATCTAGAGAAGCTTCATACCCTCATCATGCAGTATAATATATGTTATGGGAGACAAAATAAGTAACAGGAAGATATCATTTATGGAAAAAGATTATAATCCTCTCTCTTCACCATTCTCTCAAAGAGTGTTTCCATGTATCTGTAAGACATGGACCTCAAAACACTGTGGCATCTTGAAGGTCAACATCTCCCAAGGCTTGGACACCTCAGACAAAAGTTTAACCTTCTAAAAAGCACTGCCACACTTGTTTTGTGTTAACCAAGTCCCTGGAAAGCCATCCTTATTATAACCACTACCTGGAACAGCCCTGGCGAAACATCGTTGTGAACTTGGAACAAGTTTCCCAATATTTTCCTGCAACTCCACTCCTGACTACCATAAAAGAGCTGTTTGTGTATCATCTTCAGCATGGTTGTGCCAATATGGTGGCTCTTGCCTCCTCTGAGGCTCCTAGACTTATTTTGAGATTTAAGAAATTTAGGATTTTCCCTTTCCCACAAGGCACTTGCCACACAAATATTCTGAGGAGATCTACCACTGGAACAAAGAATCAGCCATCCAAATGGGACACATAGCAAGTAGCATTGCCTGGATGAGGGGTTAAAGCAGAACACTTCCATACAACTTCATGGACACCTTGGATGACAGTAGGGGAATTCCCCAGACTGCCATTATTTTTAAGCACTACCAGTCTCTGAAAACATCCCAGCAACTACCTGATGAAGAAATGTTCACATCTTAAGTATGTAGCTGCTCTCTGCTGCTACTTAGAGGCACTTGCCCAAGAATTAACCTCATGGCCACTTCTCCTTCTGTTGTAAGGAAAGGAAACTAATGAACATGCTTCCCAGGTATAGCGGGAGTTTTCTTGTATAGCCTCAATTTTTTCAAGCCCCCTTTTTGCAGACTTCTTTCTTTTATCTTAACCATGTAACATCCATTAGTTGGAGACTGTTTTCTTATTAGAGTGAAACGCATAACTTGCTGAGCAAGTTGTCCACAGTCACGTTTGTGGTTTTCTTCACAGTCACTCAGCAAATTCATTATGTGGAAAATACAAGCTGTAGGCAGCTTGTGCACAGATTGTTCCGCAACTGATAGTTAAGTCTTGTTGGTCAGTTTGAGCAGACCAATTTTTGCCTTTTTATTTGGAAAGGAAATGCTTCTCAAAAAAAAAAAAAAAGCCAGATTAAAGGGGAATCATGCATATTCACAAGTTCACAGTTTGTTCATAATGAATATTTTATACCAAAAAAATCCACTTCAACCATTCATCTAAACTTCATGATAAAATGAGCCTTTCTTTGAAGGAACAGACAGGGGCATTTCCAGAAGGAGGTGAGAATTGAAGCAGCAGGTCAATTATTTGGCAAAGGTAAATTTATTCTGAAAACCACAAGAAGCCAAACTTCCAGAGGAACTTCAGTTTCCTCTGAACAACCTCATTTTGTTTGCTATCAGCTTACAGCTGCAAGGTTAGAGCAAAGAGATACACTCAGATTTTGAGAGCACTTTGAAAACTTGCTTTATTTTCCTAACTCCACTTTTTATCTCAGTTCCCACCTCAAATATATAACTGTTCTCCCATACATTCCCCCTGTGCTCTGCATTCCACTTCTACAAAGAAGGTATTTCAGTTGTGGATTAAACTACATGATCATTCATGTAGAGTATGCACATATAAAAAAATATGATGGTGTTCATTTATCAGCAGTCAGTTAGGTCTGTAAAATATGAGGCAATCCCTTACGGCTCCAGGAAAGTTCTGCTGTGTTCTGATATGGCAACATAATGTTTTTATTGTATCCTGGTAGACAGGGAAGATGTTTCATTGACAGCAAAAGGCTGGTAGTGGTTACACCTTTCAGCCCAAGGCTGATCAGAAAGGAGTATCTGTTCTTATCTGGAATCATCAGTTGTAAAGATTTCAAGTATACATGTAATTTTTATGCAATTTGAGCCTCAGCTTGTAGCTATTTTAGCATTGAAAAAAATATCCTTTTAAGTGGATTATTTGCAAGGTGGCAGCTGATCAGAAAGCTAGATGCATCCTACAGAGAAACAAAACAAACAAAACCTAGGGGCAAATAGTTCCCAACAAAGGTCAGCTTTCTGACCACATGAGTGAGATACCCCACCACAGACAATTGCTATTGCATAAGTCAGTTTTAAGAAGATTGTCTTGCTGTTGTCAGGGGATGTGCGACAGATTCACGATTTTCTGCACTTGACAGCCAGAGTACTTGTCACTTAGTTCCATCTGGTAGAGAGATAACATTTCATTAATGTTCATGCTTAACCTTATAGCTCAGAGCTTTGACTCTGCAAAGTCCTGAGCATCTCTGAAAAGATGCTGAACACTCAGCACCCAACTAATTTGGCACGTTTCAGCTGCCTGCAGGATCAAACCCTGACTTTCCTTGGGAAAGATATGGTATTTCCTCCCCCTGCCTCACTGCTGGATTCTTTCCATTTTAAAACTCTTTCACAGAATAGACTTAAAATCCATTGTAATTGGCTAGGTTGCCATTTTCAATGCAGATAGCGCAAAACAACTCTACAAAAATATGACTTGCTGAGCTGACTGGACAGGAGATGTCAGTGGATATGAAATAAATGCTTACAGGTCTCTTGGGCAGCAGGTTATATATTTCTGTGGCTTCAGCAAATCAAACTCTTCAGTCCTGTCACCGCTTTTAGTATGGATTATCCTAGGCCTGGACATTTGGAAACAAATTAAGAAAACAGAGCCAGGATTCCCTGGTTCCCTCCCCATTCTGCCACGGGCTTTGGCTCTGCCTCCATGCACAGATCCCAAGTTGTCACAGAGACCCGATGCAGGACCAGCTGATCCACCCACGTACGAACTATCCTCCGAAAACACTTTCCTCACAGGAATATGGTCTGATCCTGACCTTGGTCAAGTCACTTAACCTCTGCTAATCCACCTGTGAAATGGAACTAATGAAATACAGGGGTATTGTCAGGCTTAATTATTTAATACTCTTTCAGGTACCTAGAGATCCTTGTGGGAGAGACAGTGTACAGCTGCACAGCATTATTATTTTATTAAATGAAGTACCTATCAGTATTTCACCCTCAGCAGAATGACTGCTGAGACTGAATTGCCTCTTCACATTAGTTGTACGCCTTGATGAACAAAAATGCATTAAGAAGTGGTGCTGAGGGAAATGAACTTATGCTTCACCCAGCACTTCTGCAAAATGATGTCACCAAATCTTTGAAATGAAGCTTATTTGAGTTTCTGGAGAAGGGGCTGCAGATAACCGCTAATCTGGGGGACAGCCTGGGTAGAAGAGGCTCACTGTTTCCTGTAAGCAAAGAGCAGATGAGCAGGGAAGAGTTTCTGGTAGTGCCTTGGCTGTGCTCAGGTTTTCCAATCTGATAGTGGTCCAAATCAACTCCTGGTCCATAAAAGCAAGGATACACGCAGTCTAAAACTCAAATGTCATTAATGCACAGCATCTGAGAAAACAAAGACTTCTTGGACAATAAGTTACCCAAATTACAGCCACACATGCTACAGGGGGAAGGACAGATGGTACAAGAACTGGAGATACAAGAAACAGATTTGTGACCACAAGGAAAAAGAATCAGAAGACATTTTTACCCAGCTAGAAATATCCAATATTTAGCAAATCAAATACCAAGGAATCCTCCTTGAAGGGAACAGAAAAGAAAGACTGAGGGGTCAAAGTGGGGAGAGAAGGAAAAAAAAAAAAAGGTATCTGTGTGATAGGAATTAAGCAGCTGTGAAAGGAGGTCTTTCAGCTTTCCTAAAAGGACAAGTAATCCTCAAGGACTCCACAGTAGGAAATAATGAAAGCAAATTTAGTGATGTGCACAAGGACAACAGGCTGGTATGCTCTCCCCCTGAAACACAACCATGAGACAGAGGCAAAACTGAGTGGGAGGATGAAGTCACCTGGCAAATTTCCACTGGTGATGATACCTTTGGAATAAGTGACACAGCATCCCGTTGTATTACATGGCTTATATAAGACTACAGGGAAATGTAAAGCCCAGGTGGGGGAACCTTAGTCCATGTTTGTTTTAGACCACCAAAGCACATCAGGGAGCAGGATGATTTAATCCTTGAACACTTGTTAAAAGTGCAGAATTAAAAACTGCATTACACATGACTCCAGCTTGCTGGAAGCCCTCACAGTTTATAATGAGACATTTCTGAAATTCCAGATAATATTTAACACAACATTTATGCATTAAAACCTTCACACAAGGAATTTCTATTTTGTATTTACTATGGTTTTTAGGGTTCAAAATAAACTAATTGCCAAACCCCGTATCAGCAGTCACCAGGAAGGACTGTTTTGACCCAAACTCATCCAACATCAGTGCAGGCAGCTCCACAGCCAATAGTACTAATACAGTTTTGTTTCAAAAGACAAGGATAGCCCTGAGTGGGAAGAAAGAGCTGAGGTAAAAGGCACAAAGAAAAGTTTGAGGATTTTATGAGGAGCTGCTTAGGAGGCCATAAAGCAAATGTTTCTTCCTAAAAGAAGTCAAAACCTCTTCTGTGTTTCTGCAGCGTTACTGATTATTTAACCATCTCCCTGTTGCAACCTGCCTGTAATGTTCTTACAGTTTATTCTTATTTATGTGAACTACACAGAGGAAGTACATTTCATTAATAATGAAGATTTCCAACTTTTTCTATTGATAAGAAAGTATGTTCATTATTAAAAACTGTTAAACAGTGTTAGTGAATAGGTCCAGATAATTGTAACTAAAAATACCAAAGACAGTTATCTGCAAATTATATCTTACTAATGTTATTTTGTTTTTTTTTTTTTTCAAAGAGTGAAGCCTTTGACCAGTTCCAAAGATTCCAAAGATAAGTAAGTACACAAAGTAATAAATGTTCAAGTAGGGTAGCAAATAAACCTGTAGATTTTTCAGTAATGGGGTCTGAGTGAAAGCAAACAAAAAAGCCCAATAAACCTGATTAAGGCTCTGCTAATAAAAAGAAAAATCAGGTTATTATTTGGAATCAACACCTGTCAATATTATTTTATTGACAACAATTATATATAACACAGAAATTAAAAATTTTACACATACCTACACACACACACACCTGTATGTGAAATATATAAATTCTTTGCAGAATTGACAAAATCAATACAGCTACCTACAGAGAAATATGGATTTTGCAGCATTTTGGTCCAGCATGACATTTTGACATTCAAATTTTGTAACATTATGAGTTGCACAGGTTTCCCAACTAATGCATAATTAGCTATGGTACAGAAAGCAATCACAGAGGGGAGTTCTGAGCAGCTCTCTACATCTAAGTGCACATCCAGCTTTCAAACTCTCACCAACATAAAATTATCACGTACAAGACAAACTATCATAAAATGCATGAGACACCCCCACAGGACTGACAGAGAGTAAATAACAGTAAATGCAGGGATGCTGTACAAAATAATTCTCATCAATCGCTAACTTGGACTCATTCAAACAGTGCATTTCAGTACAGATATATAAAACTACATGAACAAGAAACTGATAAAATAAAAAGTTGGATGCTTCTGCAGTTTTAAAGCTGATTTACTCATGGAAGGCTTCTCTCACATTGTGCTGTTCTTGAATTTGGGGGGACTGGTTTAGCATCTGTAATACTATGGTATGTCAAGTCAAAAAACAGACAAAATTGGAACTGAGATAGGATCAGATTTTCAGATGGTGCCAGCATAACACTGCTATACCAGCTGAAGACACAGCCCTTGAAGCCTGTGAAGGCCTTTGAGCCACTTGGACAGACAATGCCATACAAATGCAAAGTGAGGTATCCCTGCATATTGGTGATGATCACTGCTTTGTTCCTCTTGAAGTCAAAAATAAATAAAGTGAGGGACCTAAGTCAATACAAAGGCAAGAAAAAATGCATGCTGATACAGTAATGTCCCATTGAAATATACTTAATTATTTTCCTCCTTCCTCTTCTCTTACTTCTGAACAAAGTTTCTCCCTCACCCTGAAAGTCTGCAATACTGATGTTGATCTCCCTTGCAGTGGTAGGAAAGCCTGCTGAAGTCACGCACTTAGACATATTTTTGCACAAGGCGGCAAAAATCAGTCATCAGTTATTTGCTTGGTTGTTCCTTTCAGCAAATCAACAGTGCCATAAATGCAGAAACATTTTCAAGCTTTATCAAGTATAATCTGACAACCCCCTCTGGTAAAACCACAGATATAAATAAGCGTATTCTTCACACGCATTAGTCTGCTACTCATGACAGGACAGGGGTGACCTACAGGCTAAGAGATCCTATATATCCTTTCTCTTTGGGCCATCCTAAGGTTTTTGCTGCCCCAGGAGTTGCACTTTCCTTGCCTTTTGTATCTGTAGCCAAGCTCTGAGTGTAACACTGGGTATCCTGAAGGCTACCCTTAGTCTATATAGAAAGTTTTCTGGTTCTAATTGCTTTTGCACATTTAAAAAAAAATCTGTTATTACACCAGCTCTCATGTTATTTTCCCATCCCCTAGTAATGCTTCTCAAAGACAGGAAAGAATCAATTTCTTAGCTATACATCAAGGATAAGTCATGTAGGTTGTACAGTGTTAGAGAAGGCCAGGGACTGAGCTCAAGCATAAGCATCCCAATTGTCCACTGTACTCTACTGTTAGTTCAGCCTGTTTCAGGCCACCTCCACTCCTTCCAAAGACAAGCCTGCAAAGAGGGGATCAGGTCTACGGCCAGAGAGGATCGGGCAGTGTTGCTTTAGCAGTACAGGCAATAATGCAGTAACCAACCCAAATCTGTGCAGGAACGCAGAATAAAGGTCAGCCACCACACCGGGACACATTGCACCCCGCTAAGAACAAGAACCAAAAGTTGAAATATTTTTTTTTTCAATCAATCTATATGATACAAAGAACTGAGGAGGAGGAAAAGGACAGTCGATGAAATCTGTCTGTTGCTACCAGTCCAGTCATATTATTCCCTTTTTGAATTGCTCATGTCACTGCCTATTATAGCAGTCCCAAACCCAAAAATGTCATTACTTCAATATAAATTATGAAATGACACAATTTAAGTGTGTGTGGCTCCATTATTCCTCTGTGCTCAAAAAGTTTAAGCCACTTACTCAGAAAGAATAAGAGTGCAGGCAGTCAAGCACATCATGAACAAATACCAGCTAGTTACAGAGCAGAGGCCTCATGAGAACTCATCAGCTGAAAATTGTTCAGAAGCAACTTGGCAAACACTAAGAAGCTGAAAACAGAAGAGAGGACTGGATTATGAAGGATTTAAAAATGGAAAATAAACAAAGCTAGATTCTGCCATTAATTATTTGATCATCTCTAGCAATATGTGAAAAGATTTATCCATTTTGATGTCTGTTTATTCTTCTATTGTTCTAGAAAAGACATCTACGTGTTGCTACATGGTATTCAGTAATAGCATTACTCCTGTCTTAATGCATGTTTTTCAGCCAAACTGTACCTTAATTAAGTTATGTTATCTAATCCCAACAGCTGATGAATTATCTGACATATTTTATACCCTCTGGTATTGAATCTGACAGGACAGGATCTATTACCCTACAAACTCCTGAACTCACATTTAAACTTTCCCTTCTCCTGAAAACAAGTTACCTGCATTTATTGCTTGGAACTCCATGAAAGATGATAACTTGAAGCAGTGGTCATTTCAGGACAGGAACCACCAAGAAAGGATAACATACAGCCCAGTGTGCACTAACCCAGACACATCCCAGCAGTAGGAAAGCAGTTAGTAGAAGAAACAGCTTTCTACATGGACACAAGAATCTAAAATTATTTCTATCTCTATGTCTACACAGGCAACACTACATTCTTGGTCAAACTTTATTTGAGTTTTGACCGGTGTAGGTCCTGGGCTGAGGATGTACAAGCTTCTGCATGCAAGATTCTTGCAGCCAATACTCAATTATATTACTTGGGAAACTCCTTGTGTGGAGCAAAGAGAGTTATCTGTAATATCTGAAGTGTTCAGGTACTACGACAAGTAAAGAGCTGGGGGAGGGGAGTGCAATCTACGTGGCTGCCACGACAAATGGATCTTGAAGTGTACAGATAGCATATCTTTCCTTTTCCCAAAGGGCTGTAAGACACTCCACTGCTCACGATAACACATTTTCACAGGCTACTTTAGCCCCTCAAGGAGGTACTTAATGAAGTAGAATAATACAATAACTGGTCTTCTGCTGGAATTTCGGCCTCCAGATGCCGATATAAAACCTGGTTTCTCATAGCCCCTTGACTTCAGCAGGATTTGTAAAAGCATCGAAAAAGAAAGAACGGCCCAAATCCAAATGCACACCCAGATCCAGGCTTAGCTGTGTTTACTCTGGACATCTCTGTTATCAACTGTGAGTTACCACAGGAGCCAAGGATATTGCATTACCATCCCCGCTTTACAGCGGTGAAGCTTAAGCACAGAGCAGTTAATGGATTTGCCCACGGTCCCACATGTGACCTGACCCACCCCCCATGGGGTCCTGCAGCACTGACCTTGCATTCCCCTTCATTCCCTCATCACAGAGGCATTTCTGCACCATCTCCCACACCTTCTCTCATGCTTGGAACAGCTTTCTAAGCTCTAGTCAGCACACATCAGCCCCTCACCTCATTCAAACTGCTCCTGAGAAATCCCTTTGCCTAGAAACATCAAAGAGCAGGCCCTGCACTGAGCTTGTCGTTCACACGACATGAGAATCTGGCCTCCTGTGTTGGTATAAACAGAGGACCCAATAAAATATTGGTGCATCTAAACTCAGAAACCACAAATCCACAAGCTGCAATATGCCATTCCCTCCTTTTCTGATGTCTATGATATCTTCATTTGTCATATCTGTCGTTTAGACCAGTAATCAGTTCATGACAGGTACCCCAGCCTCTGGCTATTTCCTAGGGTACACCTAGAGCAAACATGGAGATTATACAGCAAGGCAGAGAGTCCTGAGTCTTGTGCTGTAACAGCACAGTTATAGTTTCAGACAGCCTGACTAAAACACCATGAATGCATGAAAGCAAATGGAAACTTTCTGTTTTGAAAATGTGATGTCTGGGCTGTTTCCCGTGGTTGAACTTATTTTTCTAAGGAGTATGTGTCAAGAGAGAAGCTAAGCCTGCTGAACCTTTTCCAAGACTAAAGAAAGCATATCAGTCCAGACGTCAGTTGTCCCAGTGAACATTTTTTCTCCCTCTGTCCCCAGGCTGTCTGACCTCTCCCCTCAACCAGTGGAGCCATCCTGGGCTGAAGCTGTTCCAACACCCCAGTCTGTGCAGGTCAGAGGTACTGCACGATCAAAGCTGCTATCGCAAACACCTCCGCGGGATTACAGCATACTGAGAAAGCAGGGCGAGCTTCCTGGTGCTCTCAGAGTTGCTACATATGCAAGGAATAATGCAAAGTCTGTCTCTTTCACTGCCCTTGGAGTATGCCACGGCTTGCAGCAATCTTCATTCCCAGCTCCTGGGGATGGCCTAAGCACTCCTGCTTGCTTTTCACAAAGATAAGTGAAGCCCAACAGCACAGGTTAATCTCTGGTGTAATTCACTGAAATAACTAATATTATTTTTGGGGGGATGTGTTTGTTTATCAGGGGGAGGGGAGAAAAAGGTAGCAGCATTCTCCCATTTGCAAATATGACCCAGAATCTTCCCAAAGCAGCTGTGCCTCAGGCTGCCTCCAGCTGCGTCCCACCTTCTTTCCAGCTCAGCCAGATGACCTGCTTGCACCAGCACCACTGGTCCATCCACGGACTGCTCAAGAAAATGCTTTTGTCTATCGCAGCTCAGCTGGGCTGAAATAGGTTTGGGAGCAACCACACCAGCAGGTTGTTTCTCTAAACAGTCACCTTCAGGCCACAGAAGTAGTCCAGGTCAGAGCTGGGAGTAAGGGACTGACCTCCTGGGTCCCAGCTCTGGTTTAGTCACAACATGGTTCTCCCTTATCCAAGAGAGAGCAGGGCAGGCTGTTGGGGCTCCAGCCACCCAAGAAGCTGCATTCAGCTCACCAGCAGAGCTGACAGTACCTGTGTTGCATCTGGTATGACTTCAGTGCAAAGTGCATTAGTTACTGACATACAAATCACTGTATTTGCATCTCTCTAAAGTATAGCTATAAAAATACTTTAGAGAATAATCACAGGTGAAAGGAACCATTTTGGCAGTGCTGATGAAAAATGTCATCTCTTTATCTACAGGCACCTTCACTGCCAGGCCATCTCAGCCCAGCCCTGAGATACAGGGCTAAGATTCTCACAGGAGATGAGAGCAAAAATCGGCATCTGCAGCTTTGAGCTCTTCTGAGTCCCCCAGCTCACAGCAGTGAGTTTCATTTGCAATGGGGGTACTACAACAGAAGTTCCTTCAGTGAGCAGCCACCAGGCACACATTGATTTGACTCACTTCCTTACAGCTACTAGTGAACTGGTTTGGATTCACACACACAAAAAGATATGAAGCTTAATCCTATCCCACAAGGTATCCAGGCCAAATAACCATTGGATTTTGGAGAGAGATTTGCCTTTGGAAAGACACACAAATATTAAGTGAGCTCCAACATTTTGGACCTCCCCTGAGCACTTTGCAATGCTGCACTTGCTGCACTCCCATGTCTCCACAGCAAGCAACTCCACCTCTCTCCACTTTCAGAGGTGGATTTAATTAACTGTAGCAATTAATGTGGCATTCAACTCCACCCAACCTCTAATGTCACCTCACAGCACCTTCTTCACTCTAAAATGATCTCCATAATAACAATTATTCCAGGACCTCACCAGACTTTCAGCACACATGCCCCCAAGTGGACCATCCCATAGGAAACGCCAAGTCATCACATCCACAGAATAAGCCTCTCCCACTGCAGCTCATAAAAGGCACGTATCTCCAGGTGTGTCAACCAACACTGGCAGACCACAGAAATCCAGTTATTTGGAAACTACTGTGCTACCACTGAATGTCAGGTTACCCCTCTGTCAGCTTCTTCTTGGATCTTGGCACACAGGATAATCTGCCATCCAAGGAGGACAGCCAGGTACCATAAAGCTCCATTGCTATCACCTTCAGGGATCACACACAGAGGGTCTGCCACTGTCCATAGCAAGTTAAACTAAAGCATTGTTGTTGCCTGTTTGCCAGTAAGAATACATTAAACCTTTTCTTGCAGTTATCACAGACACTTTGCTTCCTGAAAATAATGTGGAAAAGTGACTGAAATATAGGTTTAACATAGCAGACACTTGGATTCCTAGATGCAGCCCTGGTTGCTGCTCCCTTCCCCATTTCTTATTTGCTATGATTATATGCAGAAGGATTAGTCTGAAAAGTCTCGAAGTGCACAGAGAGGTTATGAACAGTCAGTAAGGGAGCAGAGATTAGATCCCATGGGTTGTTAGGCACTAGTAAAGTGCATTTGCCCAAGGCTATTCTGTGTAGGAAAGGCTGTGTTGTGCATGACATTTTGCTAGTCGGGCAGGGACACATGACAGAATATCTGACAGGAATATGACAGCAGGGTCTTTATATGGCTCAACAATCTTCACACGGATCAATGAAGAAGCACTGGTCCAACGCAGACTGAGAAAAGTGCCAAAGAGTATTAATTACAAGCGTGGGGGGTTTTCTCCCCCTTTTTCTTTTTAAGAATCTTTAAATCCACAAACAGATATATACTCTACCTATTTTCAAACTCTTCCATGGCCCTTGAGGTTGATATTGCAGACTAAATGCCATACCTAGTGTTTTACTTACACTTACCCAGTAGGAAGAATAAGCACAACCTGAACCCTCCTGAATCCATGGCCAAACAGCTCAGGGATTCTCAGAAAAGGATGATCTGGTGGGTGAAGAAGATGGACAGAGAGAGTGTCCTCACAGATCAACTCTGTTGCTGTCAACGCTGAGCAGCTTCCTTCAGCATAAGCAGCAGAGAGTGCTGACATACCTAGGCTGTAGCACTGGCTCCCCTCTGAGCTCTCTGCAGAAAAAGAAGAGACTGTGCTGGAAAAGTCTTCATAATTCTAGGGGCGACTGGGAGCGCCGGTGGGGTTTCCAAAGACAATCACACTTGCTCAATCGAGGTCAGAGTTCAAGAAACAATTTGTATTACATATCTGGCAAATACAATGCTTTTTTGTCCAAACTAGCTGAACGCTTTGCCATTGGTATTTCCTCTTGCACTGTTTAACTTTTCACCTGAAACCATAAGGCATAGCTTGCGTGGTCTGATCAAAAGATAGAATCACTTATGCCACAGTGCAAGTCTTGAAGATAAAACAGTAGAGAGATTCAGAAGGTTCTGCCACTCTCTCAGGAACTCAAATATAGGCAGTAGGACCCAAAGACACCAAAACTGAAAGCACAGCTCATGAGTCTTTGCTCTGGCTGTTGGACAAGAGTACTCCTTCAGACTGGTCCCCTTTGGGAAAGATTGTGGATGTGGTAGTGGCACCACTCTGACAGTCCCTGCTCTAAAGCAAGATTATCTACCCACTGCGGGCTCCAAACACAATATAAGGCTCAGCTGCTAAAGTGACCTGCAGTAGCTTAGCAGTAAAATGCTGCCAATTAAATGAAATTGCGCTAGCCCACTTAACATCTCATTAGGAAAAGCAGAACATCTTTTAAAATTTGGTTTGCTTAAGTTAATTAAAATTAATTGCAGAATCTTTATTATTTAAACACAGGAGAATGTATTGTTACCTAAGTCAGTGACCTTTCACTCCTGTTTTTTGGCCTAAGCGTCCAAGACATGATGATATTGGTCTTCAAGATGCCAGCCCCCAATTTTAGGACTCAAACCTGTTACAATATGGACAAGTACTAAAAATAAGAACCAAATGCAGCTGGCACTCATAAGTCTACATGAGAAAGGCTTGGCAACATTCTTGACAACTATTTTATTTATCAATTTATTTCAAATTAACATGGTTTGATACTGCACATCCAACTTGGATCTGTCTATTGAATGAACTGAGAACAACTTCTACAAGTCAACAGCTTCCCTCAGGCTTCTTAATGAGTTTTGGATTTGGGAAGAAGAGTTAAATAACAAAATGAGGTTTCATTTGAATTTTTTAATCTTTTTTTAATAAAACTTAATGAAGGTTCAGATAACAAGAAATTAAAGACACTGCTTTGGCCAGAAGCAACTTTTGCTTGTGATGAATTTTTATTCAGAAGAAGAACTTAGTCTGTTTCAATTGACCCAAAGCAAACTTTTAGAGGGAGACCCTAAATGGAGAAGTCAGGGAATCTTTGGTGCATTTAAATTGCCAGCATTGCTATCTACTTTATTTCCTGTATTGAAAAGGGAAAAAGGAAAAAAAAATCATTAAAACAATGAAGCAACCAAACAAAACTAGACATTCTCTAGGGACACTAGCAGAGACTGGTTGGACACAGACTGAGGCCAATCCCTGCAGCAACATGTGGAGGGCCCTGGACCCCACAGCAACCACAGCCTGTCCTTGCTCTCTGCTCCTGCACCAGCTTGGGTACTCACAGCTGTACCAAGCCACTGCTGCAGGCAAAGCTTGGACCTCACCACCACCAGTCCCTCTGCTTTTCCCCTGCCCGGGGCCCACAGGAACATCGCTGTCATGAAACCCACCACCTCAGAGAATCCACAGAGAGAGCATAGCCACATCCCACAACTTCTCTTCAGGTCACACGCCCTTTATGTATTTAAAGACCGTAGACTTTGCGCAACAGAAACCATCTCACTCCACCAGCTGCTCTCCAGCACAGAGGCTGACTTCCGACACCCACCACTACGCCCCTCATCTTACCCAAGAGCAGCTGCTCCATTCCTCTGCTACAGAGAGCAGTGGTTTATTTTGGCATGTTGTTCTTATTTTGCAAGAAGGATTTTGCATTTGTATAACCATGTAGTTTTGTATCTGGAACTTTCCCTTCCTTACTTAGCAGGTGATGCTGCACAAGGGCAAATGGTAGTCATAGGTTTAACATGTTGAGGCTCGTCAGCTCTTTTCTGGGGAACAGTCTTTGTTTCCAAGGTCTGGCCCTGAGAAAGACCCCTGCGGCAACGTTCATTTGAGCCTCACTAAACAACAATGCAGAAAAAAGCCCCAATCTTCTGTGGGTTACAACTGTATCTCAGGTACTTGCTTAGCCTCTGGGCTCTTCCAGGGTCAGAGGCACAGAGCTGCATCTTTCTGGTTCCCTCTGCTCTAAACTTAAAAAAAATATATTCACAGGCAGCCTGCAGCACACAGTGACACCGAGGCTACTTCAGCTGACAAAAAGTCTTTAAGTGCATGCACATAGGGGTAGGCAAGAAGGTGGCAGATATCTATGGAGAAAGCACAAAGACACAAATTGTGTTTGGTTTTGAAAGGTAAAGCCATGTCAGAACTCAACTCATGAACAAACCTAAAGTGTCCTGCAGTCCCAATGGGAACAACCACCAGCAAGAGATGTCTGTTCAGATAAATCAGGGAAAAGTGTTCTCTTCTTCACAGGTCTTTGCTCTATTCACCAGGACATGGTACAGGCTTTTCTTAGGAGAGGCCATAGTCACAGATCTCTGCTTTTGCAGGCAACAGAAAGGCACAGGAACTTGGTGCTGTGACTCAGCCCATGCCAGCAAGAGCCCTGAGTCACACCACTCTCACCCACACCTGACCTTCCCCAGGAGTCAACAGTTCCAGAGCCAGTTAGGGCACTGCAGGCTCACTCTCCTTCCAGTTTCTTCAAGGAAGAGGACAGTTTCGATAAAATCAAATAAGACTGTGCCTGATGTTAATTTCTTTCATCATAGCTTTCAAACAATGATCAGTTCAAAACAGTCTCATTTGTACTTGTTGCATAAAGCCATGTGTTTTACCTACATGTCACTGTGCTATGGTGCAGATATGGTGCACCCAACACGCATCTAGGAATTTCAGTTCTGTCCAGTGCACAGATGTTGGAGACTAAGCAGACATTATAGCTGCAAAAAACACATTAGATCAGTTGACAAAGGAATGACTTAAATCACTCAAAGACCAAGGGGGAGAGTGACAGTCTTTCTAAATTTACATTTTTTACTCTTTAGCAGGAAACGAAACAGAATCTACATTAAGGACGCGATTGAGATTTACAAAGTGTAAGCACTTGGAGTTACAAACTGCCAGAATTTCAGATGTCAGTGTAATCTCAGTTCAACACTCTTGTGAATGCGCACTACGAGACAGGTTTTACTTATTCGTATCACCCACCAATGAATGCAGGCACCTCATGAGTGGAAAGCTGAGCTGCATTACCATAACACATTGACAGAAGTTTAGGAAGGGGAGAGGGGAGAAAAAAAAAAACACCACTGAAAATAAACTGGGTAACATAGTACTGGAAAGAAACAAACTGAAAATGCATGAGGAGTTACTAGCACAATAGCCCATATCAGACAGACAGAAGTCACACTTTGCATCCTACAAACAGTGAACCTTAGCAGTCAAAAGTAGAGTGGACATTGGATATTTTTACTGAGGATATTTCTGTACTTAAAAAAAACAAACAAACAAAACCAACACAACCAACCAACAATATTTTCAACATCCTTGGCCCCTTAATCTCAAGAAGCATTTCTTTCTGAGCACATACTTCAAAGTAAATTACTTCACAGATAAATAACTGTATTCAAAGCTGAGCAAAAATGTAAGTAGCCCACAAGTATCTCCTATACAACTGCTTATCTTCATTTTGATCTTCTACATCAATGCAGATTTGTTGGGAAGTAAAAAAGGTCAGGCTGTATATTTCTGGAGCACCAGACAAAACCACATTCAATTATTTAATATATTATCCAGCTAGTATGGCATTGCTTTTTACCTCTAGGACTGAGAAACAGAAGGTTTTCCCTAATTAAAGCTGCAGCTTGGTTTAATTTTTAGGGTTAATCCTGGAGAAATTCTTGGTCTCAGACATGATTGACTACAGCTATGGCTGAAGGAAAAGCCCTGAACCTATCAAATAAAAAATAGACTACAGCTCCAGGGAATAACTGTGTGTTCTTGGAACAGACAAATTAAACATAAATGTGAATATGCTATTTCAGGCTTTTTTTATTACATATTTTCTCTGTAACTGAAAAGAAAAACCCTATAAGATGCAGAGGTAAAATAGAATCTGTGGAGTTGCCCAGAAATGCACCCTCATTAAATGCCATTTTAAATAGTGCTAGCTCTGCCAGCTCAAAGCATTTAAGCACCATCATGACTTCTCAAGCCCTGAGAATCTTGTTATTTGCCTTATGGCTTTTTCACACATTAAATGCACTCAGAACACAATTTAAGCTTGACTCCATAACCATTTCAGTAATATTGAGACTGTATCATTTCAGTAGAAACTGAAGAGTCAAAAATACAGAAAAACAAATGTAACTATGATTTGATGGACCAGGGTGTGTGAGCACAATATTGCAAGGGTAATAATTAAAATCACAGGAGCTGAAAGTGCTTAGGCACCCTCAAGAAATTTATTACATTTTCTAGAATGTATTCCATCAAACTCACATGCCTCCAAGAGCAGGGGCATCACCATTTTTATCAAGGGGTGTTGTTGTCATCTTATCATCAAGATTTTGTTTTAGGTCTATTTCGTTCCCACAATTCTAGCTCACACATGTCTTTTTGTTTACTTCCCTCCTCCAGCATTGCAGTCATTCAGATATTAAAAGAGGGGCTTCCTAACTCGCACTCCCTCTGCTGACTCTCCAGTGGTGCAGTGGATTTTTTTCTTAATTTTATTTTTAACACGTTATACACAATACACTTCATTCTAAAACCACCGTGGCACACACGTTTTTCAAGCTGAAAAAGAGAATCCAACCCAGTGATCTTTAAGAGCTTCAAGTCAGGTAGGGCTGTGGATTTTTTTGGTGTCTTGATGCAACTGGACAGTGTCACTGATTTGCCTCTGTTTAATTATGTGTTCTGAGCAAACCTGAGACCATTCTCAGTTCCTGTAGTATCAGCATAATGTATAAAAACAGACAGCTGCTTGTTCTTCCCAGAGACCTTGATATCATCAGTAGCCTGGGATTGCACACACCACAGCCTTGTTATATATACATGGTGTTGCATAGTTCTTGACCCAATATTATACTGATGAGCTCACTCTGTACCTAAAAGATGCTGTAGAGAAGGACAGGATGAGAGAATAGAAAAGTTTGGGGTTTGTGCCTAATGTGCCTGCAGGGTTGTGGGGCTTGTGGACCTCAGAGTCAGGTATGGAAGAGGACCATGAGGTCATCTGCTCACCTTTCTTTGCATCGTATGTGTACACATATAGATATAAACGCATGCATATACACAGTTAACATTCAACAGGATCCTTTGTTTTCCATGATTTACAATCACATATCCCACCTCCTTAGGTGGCTGTATTGAGGTCTTAAAAAAAGAAATGCAGCACCAAACGACCACTACATCATGGTACAACACCTCTCCTTGCTACCCTCCTCCTATACCACAGTGGTCATAGCCTTTCCACCTGGTAACCAGGCTTGTGCTGTTCTTGCCTACTTATGGCCACATTTTAACCTCTACTGATAACTTCCATCCACTCTGAATTTAACCTTTTCCAATTACTATATCTTCCTGTCTCCAACCTCTTCCCCACCCCCAAGTTCATTTACAATGAGAGTCATAATTTGGATACTGCACCATAAATTCAGCAATTCAGTGAACAAAGGAATCACCCAGTACTTTACAAAACATGCACAGGCCCATTCCTTAGCACAACACAATTCTGATTCAGTAAGTGCTGTCAAGAGGATTTTACAAGAAGCTGAGCCAATATCAGGGAAAGAAAAGAGATATTTTTTTCTCTTAGTAACATACCATGAACATTTGTTAAAATTGAAAGGCAAATTTCTGATTAACCAGATTTATGACCTCTTTAACGTTCAAGCATTTGCAAAAAGTGAGTGCAAAGTTCTGAGCTCATGAATATTCTCCTACATCACATGAGCAAACTGTCGCCCAAGGTAAATTCCAAATTGTTTGTGTTTGTAAAATCAGGAATGCTAATTAGTTATATAAGTCATAATGTATTGTTTCTGTTCCTTAACTTGATGACAAAACTACTTAACACGTCTTAAATTGCTAAGTGTGAAAATTACCGATATACAATTTATCACTCATTTTGGATTGGTTAATTACACAAGTTCCCACACAGATTGCCTATGGCATATTTGTCTAATGATCTAATTATTCCCTGAAGAAATTAGTGAATAACTTTACATGACAAACCTGACAATTTCACAATCTGCTCCTGGACAATTTGTAAATAGATAAGTTTGATGATATTTTGATTTTTATCTATTGGTGAACTAGTCAATCAGAATTGCGGGTCTTCATCACCTCCAGAAAAATCAGACTGTTTTTATTTAAAATAACTATTTCTCCCACAGGCGAACTGGGTCTGCCCCAACCATTACACATTTGTCTGTTTGTTAAATGGGTTGAGAATATGATTAAAGTAAATGGAAAATAACCTAAATCAAGTGTGCTTTAGACAACCAGTGCCTATGGTTTCTCTTTGGAGAAAGTCAAGCAGTGTGTGCAAAAATAATATATCTAGAGACTCACAAGGACTGTACAGAGGTCAGCTGGAGTCTCTGTGCCTAGAAACTCAGTGCACTACAACTTCTGCAAGTGGGATTTTTAGGTTCCAGACCACCAAAGAATTGAGTATAAGGGTAATTTGCAAACTGTAAAACACCCAAAAATCCTTGTGTGATCAGAGCCCCGCTGTACCAGGGTTGATGCTTGGTATTCAGCACTGGCAGTCACGAAATCACTGTGGGTGGAGCATTACAATGCTTCTGTGGCTCTGCAACACAAGATGTTGTACAAAGGGGTCCTGTAAAACCTTCCAAAAACAGATCACTTCACCTTTGAATGGATTAGGCTGAGACATTCAATGTTACTGCCTTCAGATCTACTTGGAGGTACCGGCACTGGACAGCCTTGTTACTACAGCTGGCTTACCAAGGGATTCTTGAAGCTAGACAGAGTTTTAAAGACACTGAGACTGCATTTCTTAGTGTTACAGATAAAAATCTTAAGAGGGACTTACAAAAGTTAGTGGCAATTCAGAAGTCTTCAGGGAATACTGGACACAAACAAAACCAAAAAAAACAGCAAAACACCCACAACCTGTGAGAGAACCACTGAGGCTTCTTTGTAGGACTAAACCCATAGACCGCATCAACTGCAAAAGGACATGAAAAACTGGCCTTTTGGAGCAAAATGAGCCTGTTTTGGTTACTAAAGCTAGAAAGAAAGTGGTTTTCCCTGAGTTAGCACTGGCTATGCACTGACTTTGCATATAAAACCTATTTCTACCCAATATTGTACACTTTACATAACAAAGTCTGACAACAGTCCATTTCAGTAGCTAGGGGCATAAACATCTTGCAATAAAGTACACATCTAGACACATAATCGCTAGTCTACATTATCTTCACTCTGCTAGATATATGAAAAATGGTGTCAAAATACTAAAGGTCACCCTGAAAAAACTCAGGGAAGGAATATTCTACCCATATGTAGCCCTGTTCAGTCACGAAACAGTTCAGTCCTGGCAGCCACCACCACTGCATGGAAGTTGTGTGTCTTAAGAGTGGAGAACAAGGACCACATCTGTGTCCCAAGGGGCTGCAGTGCCTTACCTATTGTTTCCTGGGACCTTGTGAGAAGGGGATCTTTAAATTACAAGGAAAAGAAATAGATGACAATTTTACTAGAGAAAGACTTCAGAAGAGCCAAGGTGACACCAGGGTGACATCATGGAGCTCTTGGATGCAAAGAGAACAGGAGTGAAGTAGCTATGCCACTTTCTGATCACTGTAGTGCTGCTAACCATGAAACAGCAGAAAGTGACTCAAAGGCTAATTCCAGCTTGGCAGTAAGGTTAAATATTTTTCTGGGTGTAAGTGCTTGTCAATTTTTTAACTAAATTTTAGATTAGAAAAAAAAACATGCTATCAGAACCTGCATCTTTAAGGACTGAAACCCCGGGGGAGGAGAAGGCTGGAAAGCCTTGTTGTTATGCATTGCCAGTTGGAACCAGACCCAGATTAAAGCAGATTTCTCACAAGAATGTGAAGCATTGAGTGATGGCTGAATACCACATGTATCGCACCTTCACCACCAGATCCTTGTTTCTGTCAATACCTCCACGGGCTACCACGCTGCAGTCCCCACTGCAACCAGCCCCATTAGAAACTGAAAAATTACTTGAACGCACCAGACAAGTCACTCAGCTGCACTTACGGCTTGGTTATGCAAAGTCCTTCTTTCCCTTCCAATTTCAACACTTCATATTTCAGACTGAAAACAGAGTCCAAGCCCGAACATTTCTTTATGTACAACACCTACTTTTTTCCGCACTATCAAACCCGCCTGGCAGATCAATCACAAAAGACATATTCTATTCTTCAGCTCAGCACTCCCCTCCGATCACACGAACAGGTAGCACTCAGGCAGCAGCAGATTTCTCAGAGTGCATCCAGCTGTTCATGACATAGCTCTGTTTTGTAAGGAGAATAAGATAAAACAGGAGAAAAAAAAGATGACTTACAGCACAAGCAAACTAACAAAGGGATGTGCTCATTCACATCCACTAAAGCTGAGAATAAGGAGCTAACAGAGCCTAACAAGAAACAGTTTGAGTGGCATGAAGTCCATTTCTGATGCACAGGAGGACAACACAGCCTCTGCTACCAGTCCTTCATCTGATGCAGTTATCCACAGTGATGAACCATGAGCTTAAGACACAGCTGACAATTCTTTTAAAGACCAGATTTTTAATATTTGTATCTGTAGCTTTGCTATAATGAAAATCTTCACGACTGTGGCAGGCAGAGCACACTGCTTGCATAGTGCACAGGTGTACTGTGAAAAATGGAGTCATCTTCACCTGAGAAGGATTGCACCCTGGGAGATCAGGCCGAGAGCTGTTTCCAATATTGATAGATCTTGCAAAAATAGAAAATTGTATTATAGTAGGGCACATATTCATGCTAAAGGAGTTTTTTGGCTTGGATTGATTGAAGTGAGATAAATCAGAAAGTATTTGAGAATTATAGGTTAATTACTTGTATTCAAAACTGGAAATAATAAAAAAAATTGCCATAATGTACCTAGACTCAAAAAAAGAAAAGAAAAAAACCTACAACTTTACCTTCTCATATAATAGCATGTGAGGCACATCTGCAAGCCAGAAAACATGTAAATAGTTAATACCTTCTACATTAACACAATACACAGTTAACCAGTAGAACTCTCTGACACAAGACATTATCTTCCAATTGCTTGGCTATCATTGAAAGATTTTCAAATGGAAACTAATTTTTGAGGCTACAAAGATCCAACTGGTTTGTGTCTTACCTCCTCATAGGTCTTTTTTAACTGCATGTTGCTGCAAATGAGAGGTTGCAACAAGTGGACCTCTAGTTTTAGTCATCACAGCAGTTGCATTTATGAGTTTGTGGTACTCTACACTGAAACAGTCTTTTCAGGAAAAATCCCAAAGTGCACAAAAAAATAAAAGATATCTTAGAATAAGATCTCAAGGCAAACATCTCAGCTTCTTTCTAGCTAATTCAACAGTTACCTATAGCATATACGAGTAATTCTAACCACATGGTTATTTTCATAATTGCAAAGGTTGGAAGTTTAATTAGACAATCAGAAAGAAGCCCTCAAGCCAGCCCATTTTCTTAAACAGCTTTACCTAGGCAATGGGAGCAGCATTGTGTAATGCAGCGATTTACTCTGAATAGCATAATGCTTCCTTATCTTTTTTGCCCGATTAATTTCCTGACTGAAGTAGCACATAAAACCAAGCTGGTTAGACAACATGTGTCAGGAGCCACGTGTCCTGTTTAAAGTGAGTCAGAACCAAGAGAGACCAGGTCTCTCCCCCTTCCCCTGCATGTCTGTTCCAGGTAGGTGCACTCTGCTTCCACCATGACCATCTTCAGACCACAGCTCCTGCGACCTCTAAGTGTGATAGATTTTGGGGTGGTTTTAGTGTTTTATGGTCCTTGGAGACATAGAGGAAGGCTCAAAAAGAGAAATGGAGTGGAATTGGGTTTTGTGATGCAATGCCACTAAACCTTGCTGGCCTCACAAGAACCACTGGTGCAAACAGACCATCATGCCAGACCCTGGGCTGCCTTCCTTCTCTATTTCTCAGCTTCAGTTGCCTCCCTCCCTAAACACACCTGCATGCAGGTACACGCTCACCCCTTTTCAGGAATTTTACTATTGTTTTCAAGATGGAAAAGAGAAAAAAAGTGAACCTGAACTCTGCCAGTGCCTCCAGAGCACAGCGAGGAGGGATGAGGGTTGCACTGCCGAGGAGGAGCAGCGAGCCACAGGTGAAGCATCCCCCGCGGCCAAGCACCAATGGGCAGGGCAGGGATGCTCTGGATATCCCGGTCCCTGCCGGCCTCCCCACGGACAACAGCCCACGGCTGACTTTCGGCAAGCCACAGCCACTCGAGTGCCTGCTTCCGTGCCGTGGAACATAAACAGGAGCAGCTGGGCCCGGCTCGGCTCCGTCCCACATCTCGCCGTGCCATTCGCTCCCCCGCGCAGGGAGCGGCACCAACGCCGGCTCCAGCTCCGCTCGNAGGGGGATTGTTCTACCCTGAGCAGCGAGACATCGTTCACCCCGCCCTCCCCTCTCGCACCAGTTCACTTGCCACCCCCGTTACCTGTTTTGCTCCCTCTGGAGTTCCCCATTTCTCAGAGAATTTCCAGCAACAGTGTTTAACCTCAACCCTAAAATCCCCGGTGACAGAGCCTGAAATTCAGCGCACAGAAGTTTGCCTGACCTCAACCCTGTGCATCAAGCTCCCTAGCATCCCTAATCCATAATACCTATTAGGGTCTCTGCCCCGAAGGTCCCAGCGGGAGCAGCTTCAGGGCTAAATGCAACTGGGTTTCACATCTTTCTGTTTTGCGGAGGTGATACTACGTTGCCAGCTACACTTTTTTTACCATATGCAACACCAACACACTGGCAGATAACAAGCTACAACACAGAACCACTTGGCAACACAGAGAAAATGGGCAGAAAATCCCCAAGCAAGAGGGAAGGGAAAAAATTGCAATGAATTGACAGCATTAAGCATGCAAGAAAGAACTGTAAAGGAGAGGCTGCCAGAGAGCAAATGTGCTCTCCCAGGCCTGTGCTCAGCACCAAGCAGGGAGCCCCACCAGGGGAGGTAGCCACTGCTTAACCATCAGACAGATGAGGCACCTGAACAGTTTCTGGAGGGCGGAGATGAGAAACCTGACCAATTTTAGTGTCTCTCTTGAAGTCAACTGATGTGGTTGCCTGCCATAGAGGGGGAATCAGGAGCACACAAGGTGCCACCCAGCCCCATGGGACCTCTGAATTTCACTGTCCCATATGTTAGAGTACAGGCAATACTCATTTGTAAAAATCATGGTGTAACTGCATCTGCTGCGGGCAGCAGTGTCCTGGAAGGCATTGGGCCCAGGCAGCCTGGCTCCACACTGGACAGCACATTGGACCAGTGGAGGTGAGCTCAGGCAGTGCTGTATTCAAGGTGGGGAAATGGAGTTTTGTTCCTGCTGCAGGAATGAAGTTTGGAGCTGTCTTCACTTGTAACACCACATAATTCTAGGTGGCTGCAGATTTATTACTGTGTTTTCCCAAATTTGGAAGGCTTCCACTTTTGACCACATAAAAGAAAAACATTTTCCTTTTTTCAGTATGACCTCCATTTTCTATTCTAAGACAAAATCCACTATTGCAATGCCTGAAAAAGCAAGACATCTCATCATTTTCCCTGAGAGTTCCTTTGAATTCTGCAGTAGGTTTAGCTTGACCATAGCCTTCCCATCCCCCAGCAAGAGAAAGTGCTTGCAAGAGTCTCAATTTTTAGACAATAATGATGGCTGCGTTCACTGCAGTGATTTTTTTTTTCATGCTATCAGCTTGATTTGCAATCACAGCTAAGGCCTATACCATGAATTACTTGCCAATTAAAGCAGTGTGTGCATGGAGGCTGTGTATTTTACACCTTGACAGTTATTATAGGGAGAAGTTAACTGGAGCTTTGACTTAATTGTGAATTATCAAACACTGAACAGTCTGAAGCAGAGATCCAAGCTGAGTAGGACAGAAGACACAACAGAGATAAACTTACTGCTGACATTTTATTTTGGGTGGGAGTAACAATGGTAAAGACAAAATCAAAATACCCATATCTTCCTTGCTCTTTAACAGCAGACTTTTTAATCCTTCCTCAAGACACTCAGAAAAATCATTTGTGTCATGAAACAAGTATTGGAGAAGATAGCTGACCTCTGTTACAACTAATATGATTAATATCCTTGCATAACCTTTTTTCTCTTTTTCTTAGGAAGAGGAGAGAGTGATCTCACTATTCCAATCACATTGCATTGTTATGTACCTTTGAAACAGAAAAACAGGTATTTAAAAAAGTGAAAATGAGATTTTATTATTTATTACAGATTTGTGCCTCAAATACTTTTCAGTTCAGGATCCCCAAAGTATTCCATGGGTACTGTTCATAACCATAGTTAGGACCCAAGAAGTTGTCTACCCAGCAGAGACAGAGCAGTTGGACTATTTGTTTTGCTGCAGCTAAACCCTTTAACAAGTGTGATGTCACTGCACTCAGCCAAGCACTGGGAAGTGTTTCATTTTTCACTTGTTTCCACAAGTACGGTAGAAAAAGGTCTTCAAAACACTTAGTAAATTACCTTTGTTTGTTCCATTTATTTCATATATAATATATGCAGATTTAGTTACTTTATCAGCAACATAAAGCCTATAATCTATTGGATTTCAAGTCTGGGGTAACTCCCAGCAACCAAATACACGATTTAATAATAATTCTGTCATCAAGTGAAATCTTTCCCTGAGATACATACTGAAAGCAGCCTGCCCACATAGCAAAATACTTTTTCTTTCTCAAAGGCTTTTCAGCAGGGTCAGAGCTGAAAATGGTTATCATGGTCCTTTTATTTCACCTAAAGTTTTGAGCAAGATTGATTATAGC
Organism: Campylorhamphus procurvoides; assembly: GCA_013396655.1. Taxonomy (NCBI): domain Eukaryota; kingdom Metazoa; phylum Chordata; class Aves; order Passeriformes; family Dendrocolaptidae; genus Campylorhamphus; species Campylorhamphus procurvoides. The sequence goes on from WBMV01002074.1 coordinate 2,623,025, forward strand.
AGAGGACTCTATCCAGCTTCCTATTTTGTTCATGCTTTTGCTCTACACTGTTCCACAATTCTGCAGTCTTTCTGTAGTCCCTATCTACAAAACAATATGAAAATATCAGCTTTTTTCAAAATGAATAGCAGGAGTTGTTGACCAGATGATAAAGATTTTAATATTCATAAAACCAGAATGTCAAAGAAGAACATCTTGTATGAGAATTAATGTTTCCAAGTCATAATTGTCATTACCCAAATGCATGCAATGCTACTAGGAAAAGTCTTGCTCTCTCTCCTTCCACTGATATGTGGAAGCTTAATTAAGCTCCAACCAAAGACTGGGAATTGCCTGCTGGAATTGTTCAGCTGTTCTTTTTTGTTTGGTTTTTTTTTTTGTTTTTTTTTGGTTTTTTTTTGTTTTTTTTGTTTTTTATTCTTGTCTATGCTGGCCAGCAAGTCAAACCAGTTTTGATTTCCATATCTTTTATTTGTACATTGTTCTACGAGGCACGGGCCGATTTCACATTGAAATTAAATATACTTTGTCACCATCATAAACTGCACTGGCCAAAACCATAAAGTGCTGCTGATTAAGGCTGTGCAAATAGAGCATCCCCTAAAGCAAGAAGAATGGACACCTGTACCCATGGGAACAGAGGGTGTAGCTGAAGTCTGGCACTCTAGCAGCTCTAACTACCCTGCAGAGGATTATCAACTCTTGACTTTGCAGAGGAAAGATCTGAGCCTTCACAGTCTGTAAGGGTGGAAAAAAACCCAATTCACAGATCCAGGGGATGTTTCTAGTCACGGTTTTTCAAACTGTGATGAGAGGAAAGGAAAACGACACACAGAAATTGATCCATTTATAGCCCAACAATCTATAGGGTGGGATGCCAAGAGGATGGAGCCAGGCTCTTCTAGGTGATTCCAAGCATTAGGACAAGAGGCAACAGGTAGAAACTGATGCACAGGAACTTCCACCTGAATACAAGGAAGAACTTCACTACCATGCGAGTGACTGTGCACTGGAACAGGTTGCTCAGTGGAGTCTCCCCCACTGGCGATATTCAAGAACTATCTGAACACAATCCTGTGCAATGTGCTCCGGGATGACCCTGCTTGAGCAGGGGGGTGGGACCAGACGACCCACAGCGGTCCCTTCCAACCTGACCCATTCTGTGAAAGCTCAGTTCCCCAACTACAAGGGAAATACTTCACCACTACCCTTCTGTAGCCAAGGGCTAGAGAGCCTTCTCTTGGTTCCCCTATCTTCAGATCTTAGAGTAGGATATTGCACGGTAAGAATCAAAAATTAACACCATCCTATGATACTGTGCTTTGCATCTGCCACTGTTACTCTGATTTTCATACCATACACAGTGCAATTGTGGCACATGTGCTCAAACAGTAGAACAGAAACCAGAGTTCAGCTTCCACTGTAACATGCATCTTTTGATTATAGGCGAAAGCTGCACTAATTTAAGTTTAAATTATTTTTTAAACTCTGGCAAAAGATTTTGTGCAGATGCATTTTTCTATTTAGGCTAAGCTTTTTCATGTGGAGTTCAAACTTGGGAACTTGAAATAAACCCTATTTGCATTGTAGTAGATGGCATTTGCTGATTTCACATCTGAATCCATTTGATTCATATTGAAACTACTTAATCTGAATTTTTAGTCTCCATTCCCTCTTTCTGGGCCTCTAAGTGTTAAGCTCTGTCCTATTCATAGGAAAAATTTCACATATTTACATTAAAACAAGCAATGCATGCTGAGGATTTGCAACCTTTTTTTTCTGCCATAAAACAAATAGTTAAAATCATCACCAAATACATTGAACTATTTATTTGCATATTGAAATTACTACTTTTTCCAACACTATTTTTCAAAGACCTTACAATCCTTACAACAGCTGTGTGTAAAACCTGGGAGAGAAAAAGACTGCAAAATACAAAATATTTATTTTAACTTGGGCACCGACTGTGTTTTCTACTTTAACTCATGTCTTTGCTCTGGTCACACCTCCATTGCATTCCTTTCCTTAGGTGCTGGCCATCTCCATTACATGTTCTCCAAAGGCCTCCTGTCCACATTATTGTGACTGGGATTTTAATTTTTGTCCCCATACTTGCTCTCTTGCTTTATCTTTTTTCCTAGGGCCAACTTTGCTCTTCCAAGGCAAATGAACCTTACTTCCCACAATTTCATCTTTTTTATGTGAGTTTTTGATAGTACTTTAACCTTGCCTCCGTGAGTATCTTTCCATGCCATTATACCATTTCCCCCGCTCCCCCCTCCCCTAAAGAAAAGCAAGCAAAGATGCAGTATGATTTCATTATCTTGCAACATCCTCCTACACCCTGCTGGTCTAAAAGATACAAGTTTGTGTCTTGGAGCACCTTTTGTAAGGAAACATGAGTTTTAGTCTTCCTATCCTCAGCCTTGAGCAGTCATCAACACCTGCACAGTGGAAGATCTGTATTTTCTTCTGAAAACCTTTTCCTCCCACAGTCCCCAGACATTAGACCTCTCTAATCACTTGCAATTCATCCTCTTAGTCCTTTCTTTTTGCCTTGCTTCTCCACAGTTCCAATTTTTAGGAAGGAGGATTGCCTGTGCCTTCAATGCCTCTCCTGTGCCATGATGGCACAAGAGGCACACCCAGGCCTAGCAAGGCAACTTCCCTAGCAGTCTCTCTGCTGCACCAAGCAGAAGTGTCAGCCTCTGACTGGCTTGTCTTTATGTGTAAAGAACCTTAGCATGAGCAGAAATACCCTATTAGCTTTCTCTGAAGTGATCCTTGCAAACTCTCACATTTCGGGTCATGGTTTCTGTCTGATCCATTGGCCTTTAGCTAGACCTTGACTTCCTCATTCTAAGTCCTCTTATTCACTCTAAGTAGCACTTGCATAGTCTTCCTAAAGAATCTAAAATACAGCCTCCCCCGAACCTCTGCACAAGCATAGCTTGTCAGTAAGATAAACATGTGCCATTGTATGTGTCATCTCTTCATGCAGCTTTGATTCACTGGTACCCTATAGGATTCTACTGCAAAGATCAATTGATCATTAACCACATTTTGTTCATAAGTTCATTGGGAAGGCACCATATTTTGTTGTCTGCCTGTGTAATGCCTAGAGCAATAGGGTCCCTTCACATCACAGCAATGTTGATAATATATACTCCCAACTGTGCTAGGTGCTATACATAAACAGTGATGTAGTAGATTGGCACTACCACATTTTTTCTTTGTTGTCTACTAGTCTAGGTAACAGATGATCACAAGGTAGAAGAATAAATGACCCTGCATTATACAGTATCATGTCCCAAACACAGAACCAACACATATTTTTGTAAGCAATTTGTCTGGAGAAAGGAGGAGACACTGCTAATGGAGGTAATCTGAACCACAACAGAAAGTACAGCCATAATATCATCAAACTAATATCTAGAGTAATTTGACTAATTCCCTGCTTTATTGGGAAATATTGCAATCTATAGACTGTAGGCACCAAGATGTGGTAGGATACCCAAGACAGTCAAAATAGATGCTTTTCATTAGGGCATATAGCAGCAACAGTAGCAGTCCAGCACCACTGGGAGATACATCATAAGGGCTGTGCATCTACTCCTACCTAGTTTCTCACTACAGGCCTCTCCACAATGGACTATGGGTATAATGCAAATACTCCTCTTTCCCTTAGAGAACAATGGTTAAGTTGCTTTGGTTTTCTGTGGAATAAACATTAATGAACTGTAAAACTAGAGGTGCCATCCCAGCAGCACACACAGGTACCCACAAATTAATGCTATCTTCTCAGTGATAGCCTCCCATTTGGGTGTACAGCCATCCTACAGGTTCCTCTAACACAGCCCATGCAGGCCACAAACCAGGCTGCAGAGAGGCTCAGTGCTGTGCTCAGGGCTGCGCATACAGCCTGAGAGAGACCAGAAGCATTCCCAGTGCGCCCAGCATCACCTGCTGGAGGGACTGACCGACCCTGCCTGAAGCACAGCTGAGTAGCATATACTAGTTCTTCCCAAACTCCTCCCAAATATGAGATCAACTTTTTAGTCTTACCTAATGCATGTTTGCCAGAGGCTAAAATAAACATTGCTGTGGTTTCTGTTAGTATCAGATCAAGACTGTCAGGTGCTAATGCCCAATGTGGAAGCCCTGTCTGTAAGGCTAACTTTCCTCCCAGCTAGTCCTCATCTCAGGATGTTCTTAAGGTTCTTCACATTTTTGTGCTGCTGCTGTTTTCCATGGTGTCTTTTACCCAAAAGCATTACATTGCAATCAAAGAAGCAGACCACCAAGAAAACTCAATTCAATAGTTCCATGCTTCAGGGCAGAGGTTAAAAGCAAACCCTCCTGGTACCCAACCCTTCTTAGTTGGCTGCATGACACCTCCCAAGCTGTGCAGCAAACACAGACCTGGGATAAACAATGCCACCAGAGTTATCATGTTTTTATTACATCAGCCCACCCCATCTGGAAAGCAGGTACATGACAGGTCTCACACACTAGCAAGTCCAGCTCCCCATCTCCAGCAGCCTGAAGTAGAGGGTGTGACAGCACACTTCTGCCATCATAAGTTCTTAAGGAACATCCCAATGGGAAAGGCACCTGAGCAAATGCAATTCTCTATTTGATGTCCTGAGAACAGAAACAAAGCTTTTCCTCTTCCTCACACCATACTAGTTTTTCACTTTGTGAGTTTAAAAACATTTGAACTGAAACAAATGCCAACTCCAGAATGCTGCTTTCCTCAAAAATACCCTTATACACACACCTTTTAAGCAGGCAAAGATGTTTCACCAACACTCAAAGATCTGCTTTTAAACATACTACATCAACTTTGAAGAGGAATTACTCCAGCAGAAGCAAAACCAGCATAAAACAAGCAAAAGTGGGATAAGAATCACACCCTTCATTTTAGTCTGTGTAGCTTTTTTTTTTTCTCCCTTATGTAACCTTCAACACTCTAAGTTCAAGGCAAATGCTTGCAATACTTCTATGTTATCCTCAGTAATGTGACAAGAGCAATTACAGAGTCCAGGGAAGCTAAGTAACACTGCAAAACCAGTGGGTGGTCTAAAGGCTTGAATAGCTCCTGTGCACTAACATTGCAGTGGGAGTCCCTCAGACCCCCACTTTGTACCCAAGACAATTCAACCATGCTCTGCAACACTGGCCTTTTTGTCTGGGACATTCTGGCACCAGCATTGCTTAGCTGACTTGAGATATACCCAAGTTCTTTCAGGTGGTCTGCAAAGTGAACTCACCCTTAAAAAGTTTGTCCTTGGTACCCACCACACCTCCTTCATTCTCTGTTTCAGTCGAAAGCTCTAGGCAGAAGCATGCTGAACATTTTGCAAGGAAAATCTGCTCAGAGACAGCTATTCCAGGTGCACAGGCCTCTGCTGAGTGCAGCATTATTTGGGGTATTCACTGAAAAAAAAAATAAATCTACTTTTACAGTAAAAGAGCCATTTGCCACATGCAATGCACTGAAATACTTTGCCACAGCAAAGTCTGGTCTAAACATGTTGTTGGCCAATAAAAGGGGGGAAACCTGCTGCCAGTAAACATTTGCGTGGTATGTCTTTGAAGGCTTCAAGGCAGACTAAATGGAATAATTGTGAAGATGTATTATTTATAATACAACAAATCTTCCCCACAAGATATAGGTCTCCATTAACCTAGTACCCAACTGCTTTTAAGTGCATTTTTTAATGTGTTTACCCTGCTAAGGGAGTTATGTTTTATTATCTTCATTTTGCATTTGGGGAATTGAGGTACTGGGAGATTAATAGATTTGCTCGAGGTTACATAGCAAATCTCCAGCAAAGTACAAATGCAGACCAAGTGTCCCAGATTGTTCTTCTCCGTTGGATGTATCCATCGATATGCCAGGACACATTAAAACATCAAAGGTCTCTTGTGAGGTGACTTGTCCTTTTATAATAAAAAAGACCGATCTCATGCGAGCAAGAAAGATTGTGTTGGAGTCAACAGAAGTTCATCTATTTACATGAAAACTGAAGCGAGGTCTTGGAGCTGGTTTTAGAATATTCTCATTTTCCTAGCTATCCAGTGCCTTCAACCCAAATTCATAAATACCTTTTCAATTATGAAACTTGCTGCATCTGACAAACTACCTATTCCCTGCTAGTGTTTACATTTCACATACTACCATTTTCAATCAGATGCTGCTGCATGCCTCCCTCAAGCTTAGTGGAGCTGCAAAGGGATCCAGCTTTTTTGAACTCTGCCCCCAAGTTGAAGCTGAAGAATGTAAATTGGAGACCCCTTCTATGGTACAATGGTGTTCTCGATTGTTTGGTTTTATTTTCATCTTGACTTACGTGAAGAAGTGGTGGGAGACAGTATCTTAATCTTTCACAGTACCCTACAACAGCAAGCCTTAGAGTAAACAGTTTTATGTGTTCAGTAGGCGAAGACTTCTCTCTCTGTGTCCTCGTTACTGGTTCTCCACTAAGTCAACCTCCTTGGAGATGAGACCTGTGCTGCTCTCCAGTCCATGGTAGAGTTTATGGAACTGGGGATCCCACAGAATGTTCTGAGTTGGATCCTAAAAATTCCTCTTTCCTACTCCCCAAATGCCATCCTTGCCCAATCCTCCCTGGGAGAAAAAGACCCCAGCCAGTGCAACTACAGTGTTGTATCTTTCAAGTGGATGATGCTTCTATTCATTTCCAATGTCATGTTAAAACCAAAATAGAGTCTGAATTAATAATAGGGCTGATAGCAATGCAAGGAGAATACTTTGTGCCACATGTGCCCTTGTCAGCACACAGATGCCATAAAACATCAGTCCCACCACAAAAAAAAAAAAACGTAAAAGAATCAAGGGTGCCTAAAGTATCTTTACTGCAGAAGGCAGTTGTAGGACCTTAATCACTTCCAAGACTAAAAAAAATCCCTTTGGTGCAGCAAAGTGAGTTGTACCAGAGGAGTTCTATGGAGAACATGTGAGACTGGTGACCTGTTTCTCATCAGGATGGGCAGTGGGCCCATTTTAGCTCACAAAATATCAGTGGCATTGCCCAGTAAGTTTATTCCGCAATTCATCACATCTAAGTCAGTCTGATGACTAGAGCAAGTGAGATTTTTTTTCCTCACTGCAAAGCTGCCACCAAAAAGCCTGCAAGCCAGTTTCATTCAGCAAAAGGGCAGTATCTTCTCACTGCAGGGACGGATCTTATTATCCATTTAAAATCAGGGATACACACAGTATAAACAGCAGTAATGCACCTCCAGGCTGCTCCATGCCTCAGCTCACTTTGAATAAGGCTACCCCAGGGAGGAGAGGTGGTTTTGAGGTGAAATACAAGACTGAGGAACTCAGATATCCTTATCCTTCTTCACGAAGGTAAATGCAACATGCAGAACATGATACTCCGCCTCCAGCACAGTCTGGGCTGCTCAAGACATGTTTGACATCCCCTGCCACTTAAAGATTATTCAGTATCAAATGTTCACCAGTGTTTTGAACAGCTAAACAATGAATTTTCCCACTGCCTCTCCTGCTAATGACGAGCAAATAAAGAATCCCCTAGGGAATTTCCCTTCATCTGCTCACGAGTGCCACTTCGCTAGTCACATTTATCTGACAAATCTTACAGATGGCTTGGCACGAGCTTGCAACAAGCACACCATCTTTGGAGCTGGGATTGGCCGCCTGAGCCACGCGACACTTTCTGTGGCAAACTGGGCAAGCCCACAGCAGAGCCCCATACCAGCTACTAGAGAAATAGCCATAGCAAATTTACAGCTTCATCCAGTGTCGTTTCAGCAGAAGACACTGATGAAGGCATTTCCAACACTGTAGCTGCCCCATGAGGAACAGAGTCTCTTGGCACAGAAGAAGTTATTCTCTGACCCAGACAGAAAGATATCCTGGAAAATGATTCCCATTGAATCATTTTCCTGCTGTTATTGTGCTGAATGCCTTTGTGTTAAAGATGAATATTCCCTGTTAAAATAATGGGGAAGAAAATATAAAGACCCATCTGCAGACCACATTTTCAGAGGGGTTTTTGCTTGTTTTCCAACATTGTCTGTGAAACATTGGTTGAGTGTTTCGAGCTCTTTCCAGATGTGTACTCTCCTCATGCTATGCACCCAACTCTAATTCTAGTTGGAAAGCTGTTTGACTCAGGCAAATGCATAGCAGGATTTTAAAACAGATACAAATAGTAAAACTGGGGCTTTGTACAATCCCATAGGTACTATAGATGGGACCGTCCAAACACAGATCCTTCTAATCCACCAAGAAAATGCCCTTAAGACCTGTTCAGAGTCAGACTTAAACCCATAAAATCCAGGAAATTCAGAGATAAGCCTGAATATCTGGACTGATATTCTGTCCTCGGTTCACCTTACTGGGTAAATGTTAATGAATGCATTTGTTTATTCCCTACAGTTCTATGCAGGGAATATCAACAATCTGATATTATGGGAGGAGGTGAAATTTTTTTCTCCCGTATGTGTGTGTAGGAGTTGCTCAATATAATTTATTCCCTTTCACAATAAGACTATATAGCTCCTCAATCCTTTCAGAGCTACACAGGGTCTGTCTTGTAAAGCTTTGGAGAAGAATCCTCAAAGGAAAATCAGCTATTACAGGAGACAGGGCTGATTTTCAGTGCTCCAGTCTTGCCTTCCCATTCATAGTAAGGTGGTATTCCAACACAAAACATCACCCAGAGGATGCTTCACATGGGATCCAAACCCAGACCTTCAGAGGTAACATGAGACCATGTTCACCATCACAAATGGAGAAGAACTGGAACACACAACACCTCTAGAGCAACGACCCACATGTGCCTCCTGCAACAACCTGCATAGCACAGCTAACACATCAAGTAAAAACAGAAGAACAGCCATACCAGTCCATCTAGTCCTGTTATCAAGTATCCTGTAGTGGTCAACCAGCCAGAAAACAGCAGAAGCAAGGGAACCATTTATGTTATTTCCCGCACATTTCTGCTAGCCTCCAGCTATTTTCACATCAAGGTATTTCCTAAGCCAGATGTGGTTTCTAGCTACTTAGTAATCCTTCATGCATTTCTTTACACAAACTTGTCCAGTCATCCTTTGAACTTTAATAAGCTTTTAGCCTCCACAGACACTTTTGGCAGTGAATTTCTTGTGTCCACTACCAGTTGCATGGAGAACATCTTTTTGTTTGCTTTGTGTCTGGCTTCTTCTAGATCATTTAATGACTTTAATTGATATACTGGCACAGCACAAACAACACCTGCCCACCTTCTGATTTGCAGAATCCACTCCTACTCCACCAACATCTCATCTTCTTCCAGGCTGAGGGGTTTAATCCTGATTGATTTTTCCTCATGTGGAAAGTAGTGGCAAATAAGTACAAGCCAACTTTTTTTTTTTTCTTCTGAGTTCTCAAGTAGACCCTTTCGCTTCAGGCTGAGGAAACACTATCTTTCCCACATTGGAGGCAGTACAAAGTAGGTGACAGGTTTGTCCTTAGTTTTATAGGTAATCTGCAAAGTGGCAGAGAAGTAGACCAAAAATCTCCAGGGCCTATTCTGACACTGGAGAATCCAGCAGTAGTGTTGAGTCTTAGCTCCAATGACTTCACCAGGTATTGAACAAAGTTCCCTTACCATTTAATTATTTATAGCAGTCACTTCATCAGAGATGGACATCATGACCAATATATAACTCTAGGCCTGCTATAGGCAGGACCACGTGTCTGAACTGCCAGGTAGGCTCTGAGCAACACAAGTCCCAAAGTCCCGATATTCTCAATCCAGAAACTACAACTGTGAAATCAGCTTCAAGCAGAACTGTTTAGCAAAGCCCATGGTCACAGCCATCTTCACCCACCAGAAGAGGACCATACATCTTCACTACCATCAGCTGTTCTTCTCTCCCCATGCCCAAGACACACAGTACAAATAAGTTTAGCCTGAGAAAAGATTTCTGCAGGATAAGAAGGCAGATGTGGCAGAGACTCTGTGAAGTCTGCTAAGGATTTTGCTATTGCCAGCTAATTTGATGTAAAAGATATGCAGATACTATTGTGATGGGCAGCCCTACAAGCCCGTAAGATAAAACTTTCATTTATGACAAAACTCATCCCTGATAAAAATGGCACACTTCCATTGAAATCAATAAGGTTGCACCTGTGAATACCAGCTGTGAATTGAGTCCATGGTTCTCAAATGATGTAAAGTGCTTCAGGAGGAAAGATGCTATATTTAGGTGCCATATTATTGCTATGTAGACATTTTCATAACCCCTAATTATGGGGCTTTTTTTGCAAGCTCTGTAGTATTAACTGGATTGGATAAATATATAATTAGAGAGTGTTTCAACATGCACACTCTTGATGCTAGAAGCTTTATCAGCTCTTTCTTTTCTTCATGATCTGTTTTGCTTTTCTTTTAAAGCTGTTTCTATCAATTATGGCAAGATTTACTCAAAGCCCCAATAAAGGGTCACTGCAGACATCCCAGCAGAATAGAAGAAAGCTACACTTATGTTCCAGAACTCTTCTCTTTTCCAGAAAGACACCTCTGGATTGTCATTGCAGGACAACATCACCAGAAAGTAAGCCAATCAGACAGAAAAAGAAAAAAAAAANACAAAGACCTTTTCAGGTGTTCCCTGACCCCAGACTGTTTATAGGCTAAGGGTTCCTACTCCAACAGCTTCAACAGGAAGATCTGCTGCCCAAATATATTTTGGATTCTGCTACTCTTTCTCAGTGGACAGAAAGAAAGGACCCAAGGAGATTCTTCACATTCTGCACAGTGTCAGGGATTCACAAATGGTTTCAAAAATCTCCAGACAGGACATAGGTACAGCTCTGACTAAAAGAACCACCACCCTAACAAATTACTAAATTGGTGAACAGGAAAAAGGCAAGCTACCTTTTTTCATCGCCTGCTTTGTCAAATTGAAAGTTACCATTAGCAATCAAATCCAACTAGTCCCACAGGAGTTAAAAAAAAAAAAAAAAAAAAAAAAAAGGAAGCACCTCCATTTTCCTTTCTAACTACTGATGAAACCTGCATTACCATTTATTGCAAATGAAAAAAGTGTCTTAAACACACATCTTGCTTTTCTGATCAGGTATGGCCAGTAAAGTGTCAGATTCCTTCAGATATGTTTACAAACCTTTTCCTCTCGCACCAGCTTACATCCAGTGAGAATTTGAAAAGCTGAATTACAAGTACAAACACTTCAAAACAGATGTTAATAATAGAAAGAATTAAGAACTTTGCCTAGAGTGACACAATACGGATGCTGTATTATTAAACAACGGTGTTATGACATGAGTCATAATGCCTGATGCTGTGAATATATTGCAGAAAAGAACAATAGCTTCTATCACCAGCTACAGAGATACAAACAGCACAATACCAGGAGCCCAGCTGCTGACTGATGTGAGGCAAGGGGGGGTGTCTACAAGACAGCAGGATAAATTCACACCTGGTGCCAATGGGTGCAACTGAATGGAAGCTCATGGAGTCACAGCACCTTCAGCTAAGGCTCTGTTATTGCACCAAAAGTACTACCAGCTCTGCTCTGTACAGTCTTGCAGCCTGTTTACGACTGTAATTGACTGGGGAATTCCAATTTGGTAGGATTTTGAACTTGCTTTCCACAGGTGTGAATAACTGAACCTGGCCCTACGTTAACACCAGTCGATTTTTAAACCCAGCAAATCACAGAGCACATCTGAATTGTTTTAACACTAAACATCACCACAAGAAAGTCTGTCAGAGGCAGCAGGTTGGTGGCCATCAGCACGTGGACTGGTTTGCCATTCTTTTTATTGTTTTATCTGGTAACTATGGATGGTAACTTGTGATACTGAAGAAAAAGATTACTCTAAGTGCTGGCACATTCACAAGCTTGACAGACAAAGGATGGAATCAAATCCTGAAGTGCACTTACAACATGTGCTCCCCATAATTAAAAGTCTATTTGCAGCATACAAAGCAGAAAAAGCTTTCATTTAGGATAAAACTTAAACATAGCATTACTTTCCCTGCTTGATGCAGGAACCCCATTCAAGGGGATACAGTCTGGAAGCAATGTTCTCCAAGATGCACGTCTATAATTGTCAAATGGAGGGGAGGAGAAAATGAGAACAAAGTAAGTGGAACCCACCCATAAAATTAAATATAGGGCTTGATTCATTGTCACGCACAGTTAATGTAGCAATTCGACCACTGTGGTGTGCAGCTAATAGAAACAGAGCCAGCTTAAATCCTACCTCACTGTGCCTATCACATAAGTAATAAGTAACACTCAGCATAGAGGCTTAGATGGGTTCCAGGCTGCCCAAGTGCCACCCAAAAACTCGCATTATGGGAAGCATGGCCAAATACAAAGCATGTGATCAGGGCACTATGGTATTCGCCCCCTTTCTCAGCTTTTACAGCAGCACTGGGGAACCCTAGCAGCTGGCTTAAAGACAGCCTCATGGTTGCTCCAAACTGTGCTAAAGACCAAACCAGCTCCTGAACAATTTCAAAACATGAGTTGAGCAAAAGTGGTTTGCTGTACTCTCTTGGATGTGGAGCCGGCTGGAGCAGAGCCACATCTGAGAAGAGACTGCCTCTCTTCAGCCATCACAGGGTACCTACATACTACATGCTTAATGCAAGACAACTTACCAAGGATGAGGTACGCAAGAGACAAAAAATCTGCTCAAAATAGTGTGTATCTACACTGCATTACCTCCAATCTACCATCAGGATCCCCCAAAATAAATTTTATCACAGGGGCTTTCACACAGCAGAAGTCAATTTACTAAGGTAAAGCCTTGTGTTTTTTGTCTGTCTGTGTGAAATGGTGCTCACCCATGCAAACATGCCACCCTGATCTAGCCAAACATACACAATGCATACAAGACATAAATAAATACTTATGAGTCACCGATAACCACCTCATAAATTACATGGTCTTATGAAGTATCACTCCTAAAGATAATTCATACAATTGGATACAAAATACACATGCACGACTCTCATTAAGACAGATACGTATTGTTTGTTTCCTTTCACAAGAGCCCAGGGCTTTAATTTACAAGGTCCTGAATTATTTTCTTTAACCTTGGAGTCCCACAGCTGCGGATCAGTTCCAAAATCTGACCCAAAAACAGGCCATAAGAGACCAAACATGATTACAGAGAATATAGCTAATAAGAGATGGGACACGGGGGTCCAAAAGGCCCAGAGCCCAGCCTGCTCCAGGTCACAGGAGTCACAGTAGTATTTATAACCCTTTATACTCAAGTGGTTACTGCCTTCAGCCTCCAACCCTCCTACCTCACTCCTGCTGCACTGCCAGGACTGGCTACCCCATCCCCGAATGAGGAGCTGAGCTCTGCTGACAGGAAAGCACAGCCACTGCAGCTCTTCCACAGCTTCTCTTCTGCAGGGATGGGCACAAACTACTCCATCTAACAAAGCTAAGAGGGACGAGATCAGTCCAGCACTCTCTGCTTGGGCAAAACCTAAATGCCACTTTGGTACCACTTGACTGACACAGCCCAAACACAGCGTGTTTGTTTTGCTGACACATAGGTTTAAGTTTGCTCCCCAGCCACATCTTCTTTCCCCTTGGATACAATAGTCATCTTCATAGCATTTATTATAACATATTGCAGCAATAATGTGTAATTATCCTCAAAAACAAAGCAAAAGCTCAAGATAAAAATAACAGGCACTGAGCACACTTACCAGCTGGAGGAAGGCAGTGAGGCAGCATGAGCTGCAGCCCTAAAATGGTTGTGATGTAGTAGGCTGCAGCTGCCTCTCTCGGCCTGATTTCAAAGGCCAGACGGCAAGAGAGCACACGGAGAGGTGAGCCCTCTCCAAAAGCAGGTCCAAAATGAGAAGGAGCAGCAGCAGCTGCTCTGTGGAGGTGTCATTAGGTAGAGCAGTGCCTCACCTGGGGTCTGTGCACTGCGCAGCTGGGTTCAATGATTGCACTGGGCCAGAGCAGAACCCCAAAGGCTGAGCACCTGGGAGCACTGATCCTTTCATGAGGAGAGGTCCATCAGGGGGTTAGCAATCACAGCTCTCAATCTGGGACTTCCTGATGGTGGTGTCTGATCGAGGGAAACCAATACATTACTTGGGTTTCATTCTTGCCCTTTGTTTTCTGTTTTGCTGGATGTTCTTACTCTGTCTTTTATAGACTCATAAAAAGATTTCAGTTGGTAGGGACCTTAAATATCATTTAGTTCCAACCCTCCTGCCATGGGAAGGGACGTCTTTCCCTAGATCAGGCTGTTCAAAGCCCCATCCAACCTATTCCTTGAATGCTTTCAGGGCTGGGACATCCACAACTTCTCTGAGAAATCTATTCCAGCACCTCACCGCCCTCACAGTAAAGAATTTCTGCCTTATAGCCAGACTAAACCTACACTCCTTCAATGTAAAGCCATTTCTCCTTGGCTCTTGCTACATGCCCTTGTAAAAAGTTCCTCTTCAGCTCTCTTGTAGACCCTTCTGGGTACCATAAGCCTTCTCTTCTCCAGCCTGAACAGCCCCAAGTCTTCCAGCCTGTCTTCATAGGAGAGATGCTCCAGCACTCTGATCATTTTCATGGCCCTCCTCTGGACTCTAAGAAGTCCACATCCTTCTTATGCTGGGGGCCCCAGAGCTGGACACAGCACTCCAGGTGGGGGTACCATGAGAGTGGAGTACTGGGGCACAAGCACCTCCCTCACTTTGCCCACAACAGACTCAGCAGACCCCCTCTATTTGCAAGCTTTCCCAACAATGCATATCTCAGGTCTCATAGTTTCAGAGATCTTTCAAGTTATATGGGGGGTGTGTGTGTGTAAAAACTTGACATCTCTGCACTGTACAAGGAAGGCTGGTTAGAGCTGCACACGTTCCAGGAGAGCCTCTGTTGAATAGAATTGGCCAAATCAGATTAAAAACCCAGTATCTATGATGAAGGCTGCAAGCTGCCTGCTTAGAGAAGTTCCACTGATGTGAACCAGAAGTTCCTTGCATGTGGTCAGGCCCTAAATTTGATACTGGAATTTAAAAACAAATTAAGATTCCCATGTAATATTGACTGCTTTTTTTTTTTTTCAGAGTAAAAGATTTTACAGCATGGAATGCTATATGCAGTGGTTACATGAGTCCAAGTAATTGTACCAATTATATAATTTGATATAATTGCACTAATTACATAAACACATAATAATGAAATATAAGTTATTCCAAGAGCTAAACTGGAAGAACATTAAAGAACCTAAATCTGCTCTCACTTATTCTAGTACAAATCAGAAATAATTCCCCTGAAATCAATGAAGTTACCCAAGTAAAATTGGCCCCTACTGTTACATGCCGGCATGGAAATCCAGTTTTTGGTTCAAGGGTACTGACTGGGCAAGCAAATGAAAGCTACTGGGTTATTTTGTGCTGATGGAGATTCTAATTCCTGGCTAAATTCCAGTGTATGAAGGGAGATTCCCCCTCTGTTCATGACAAGGTTAGGTGTCTTTTACTATTGTTCTGATCTGTCATCCAGCATATGTGGGTTTTGCTAAACCTTTTAGCTACAGATTCTAAAGGAAAAAAAAAAAGTAGAAATACTGAAAATTGAGAATGAGCCAGGCCCAATCAGGAATTCCTGAAAACCAGATTCAGGTGTGTCTTTAGTTATATTGGTGATAGGCTGAATTACATCTGCAGAGTTTGAGAGAGCTGCTGTGGATTGATATCAGCATTAAATGAAACAGACTCTCCTCCTGGGCAGAAGTTTGTATTTCTGATCCATTTTTCAAAATGTTCATCTACCCTTCACAGTAAAAACCACTCCATATGAAAATTATCCTTACAAACAATTTGTTCAGTGAGGGGTTTCCTTCTCCTCCTGTGGCAGGGTGAGTGCAGCGATTAGTTTCAGCTGCTGACTTCATTCTCTCACAAGTAACAAAGTAAAGAAGGTAAGAGCTGGCAATTTTGGAGCAGGTGTCTATTATGTGTGGAAATACAAGATGTATGCAGAGTTAATCCAACAAGTGCTCTGTTGCACCACATCGTGACAGTCATCCTGTTCACACCATCCTCATTAACACCAGTGGGAGGTCCAGGCACCGGGACTGGGGTTTTGCCTCTGTCAGAATATTTTAAAGGACGAAGAATTTCCAGCTCTAGAGATTGATTCAGTCACATGCTAGAAAACAGTGATTTAGCACTTACAGAACCAAGTTCAAAGCCTATCAGAGACAAGAGAGAGTCACCTAGTCACCTCTGGGGGGTGGGGTATGGACCTGAGCCAGCTGTTTTTTGAAGTACGGTACCTAACCTGGCATAAGGCAGTGAAACTGGATGTTCAGTTTTATAAGTATGGGAATGACAGATGGGAAAATAAACCCCAAAATATTTGAAAAGCAGCCATCAAGCTTGGGCATCTCATTTTTCATTTTGCCTGATTTCAAAAATGCAGGAGGTAAAAGCTGCAAAAAGTGGAATTCCTGCACACCCCTGTAAAATGCTGGAAAGAGCAGTAGATTTGTCACATCTCTGAAAAATCAAGTCCAAACTGCCTCAGATTGGTCCCACAAAATTAAAGGCGTTTTGATTTTATTTTAGCCTTAGAAATCTCTGTGATGAGTCCTGGTCCTGTCAGCACCAGGACTTGAGAACACCTCACTGTCTGCAGAATGCCCAGACCAGTGACTGACTCCACACTGCAGAAAACTCCAGCCATGTTCAGTTCAGACCGATTTCTAGACACTCTTTCACACAAAATAAAAGGACCTGGCAAACTGGACTATGACCCAGCTGTTCCCACTCCCAGATGATGCCATTCACACCATGCTGATATTTATGCTCTTCTTTGCTTTCTGTTTCTGCCCCATAAACGTCATGACTGCAGCTACAAATGGGGGAGCAGAGAAGGCAGGGACAGCGGAAAAAAGCTGTGAAAGACTTTTACCAAGAAAAGGGGTGCTTTTTGACAGCCTCTGTGAAAAAGTTCAGGATCCTGAGTTTGCTTGTGGTTTGCAGTGGGATGCAAAGCACTGCCCATTCCTGTCCCTCACTCCTGGCCAGCCCAAGCTCAAGGCATCCCGGCTGCCAGCAGCTCCCTGTTCCCTGCAGGTCCAAATCCCATGCCAAGACACCCTCCTCTCCTCCTGGAAGAGCACAGGAGTCCCAGTGTCCAATGAAGGGCTTGGCTTTGACCCCAGAAACCAAACACTTTCAATTAAGAACGAAACCTAACCAGACACAGCCTACAGGGCCTTGCATTTCAATCGGCAAGATTTCTTAATATATCCCATTTTTTAAAGTGCAGCCCAGTCTTATTCATAATGATGGTGTCATATTAGGTCAAACATGCCTTCAGACTGAAGTGATGGGTATTTGCCACTGATTTCAAGGAGAATTTATTGTACTCAGTAGCGCAGTTGACCCAGGGAACAAAGCCCAGGGAGAAGGCTGCTAAGAGATGGAGCAGGAACAGTGAGTGGTGGCTTTGACAATCAATGTGAAGCTCAAGGTGGTGAGAAAGCTATGAAATATTCAAAAAATTTGATCTGGAGGACAAAGTTCTTAGAAGCAGATTGTTGACACAGTCACAGCAAATTGCTCTGCCAGGTCTCCCGGTTAACCCCAGCGTCCGGCTTTGGGGAGAGCTGGGCAGAGCTACACCTGAAAGTGGATCGTAACTAGAACCCATCATTAGCTGCATGATCTTGCTTCCTCAACATTTTCCAGGTCTCAGGGTCAGATCTAACATTTGCTAAGTCAACAGAGGTCCTTCTGTCAGCTTCAGCTGGCATTTGCTCAGGTCTCCAGGAGGAAGAATTTACTTGTGAAGATCAATTAAATCAATATGTAGATATATGTGCAGCTGACAAGAATTTCTATGAGTATTTGTCAACATTTTGGGGGTTTGTTTGTAAAAGGCACTTATTTTACTAAAACAAAAACAAAAACAAAAAAACCCCATCAAAAAGTCTCCCTGAGACCAGCTAATTTAAAAAAAAAAAAAGTTTATCAAACTTAGTATTGAACTTTTATTCCTGAAATTGCTTTCCACATTATTTTATTTACTTCTTCTAACCAGTCAGGGAGTGACCCAGAGAAGAAGTTACATTCTTCCACAGCAGGTGAACCAGGAACTTGCTGTAAATGACCTGCAGGTATGCGGAACAGCGCCCTTCCTGCGCCCAGAGCCCCTGCACTGCTGCAGAGAGAAAGAAGCAGATGCTTACATGTATAGACAGCAATAAAACTGGAGTGTAACATTTTTAGGCTCGCAGCTGAGCTCTCAGACAAGGCTTTCTGCAATGACTAATACGACTATGGTCTAATGCGACAGTTCACCGTCTGCAGCCTATTCAGTCCTGAAAGCAAGCAAGTTCCTCCAGATGTTACACACTGAAAAAACAACAACAAAAAAAAAGAGGCACATCCAGTTTTCAATCTTTTTTATTTATTTAAACTGTACACAAATGTAAAATACTTCAACAGCAAATCTAAGTGAAAATTGTTTGGTTTAAATTATTATGGAACAGAACCTAAAAGGAACTTTATTAAATAAACATAAAAATTGGATTTAAAGGATGCACATATTGTAATGTATTCTACAATAGTCACTTTTTTTTTCATTCTACATTCCATGTGCGTATGGTATAGAAAAGACACTGAATAGAACAAACAGAATCCATTTTGTACCCTGAAACAATTGGTAGGCCTCGTGAGGGATTGCTCAGTATGACTACATGATATATGATGGCTTTGCCATCTCATAAAAATTATAACTAATATGTTGGCCTCTTTGGTTCCAAAATTTATGTATAATACATTTAACTGTATTCATTTTTTGCTGCTATAAAAATAACATTTTTTTTCAAATGGCAGTTTTTTGACTAATCATGCAACTAAATCAGTGCAAACATTAAAAGCAATCATTCGCTTTAAAAAAGAAGCAAAAGATTTAATTTCAAGTATAAAAAAATATAAAAAAGTCATATCATAAGTCCAGTTTTGTCTAGTATGGGTCAACACTTTAAATTGCATAGCTCATGCGGCACCTGTTTACCTAGATAGTGAGCAAAGATAAGTGCACTATCAAGTACCACTTTTCAAGGCATTGAAATTTGCAAGTGCTATTATACGTGCATTCAAGCAGTTTGCAAGTGCTATGCTGTATCATTATTTTCTGATCTTTATGGCCATCCTTGACACCTCCTGGTAAGGAAATTGAAAGCACTCTCCTCTCTCCTCCTTTCTAAAACTCGTAAAAATGTTCCTCGCCTGTTATTAAATGCACTGCATTTCTCAGAACGTCTCCACTCTGTCGCTGTCGTTCCTCTTTAGGGTTCATTGGTTTAACCGTGGTGGCGATTGCTTGTTTGCTTGTTCCCCATGTGACGTGGCCTTGCCGAGTCCCCCATTGAAGAACACAGATTGCAAGTCTGACTTTTTGTTCTTCAGACCGTGAGAGATGCCAACAGTCAACACAGTCCAGATACGGTACTGATTCCCTTTTCCAAGACACGGCAGGTATAGCCAGCCACGGGTTGCTGGTGGGCAGTGAAAGCATCGGATCACACCAGCCCAGCTCGTGACTTCGCAACGGCCAGGTGTTAGAAATACAGCAGTTGCTTACGCGTCTGTCCCCTTTCCTCTCTCCGATGGAACCACATAATTCCTTGCTGGAAGTGCTGTAGGAAGATGCAGATATCTGTGATGTTTATGCTTAGATAGATTTAAGTTAAGAGGAAGTGATCGCCTCCCAAGGCAGGTGTCCTGCAGCTTCCCATTAGACCTAAGAGGTGACAGTCGACTTCTTTTTTTTCTCTTTTTTTTTTCTTTTTTTGTTTTTAATTTTCTAAGTTTGGTCATTTCGACACCTGCGTGCAAGAATACATTGTGTTCTCACAGTCCGTGCTTTTGCCTGAGCAAAGGGAGCTCATTTCGGCCTGGCTTCGCCGGCAGGCGGGGAAACAGCTGCTCAGCCGTTCACTCGTACTGGCAGGCATTTAGGTCCGTCGTCACTGGTCACTGACTTTCTGTGCTCATGTCCCTTTTCCGAGCTGCCTCGTGTGTGTGTGTCTGTGTATGTGTGTGTTTCTGTGTCCATGTGTATGAGCGCGTGTTTGTGTGCGTGCCCACATTGTGTGAGTGTGTGTGTCTTTAAGATATTTCATAGCATTAACTTATAAGTGGTAGAATATATAAGTGTCCATGATCCACAAACTGCCACTGTCCTGACACCAAAGTGAAATGATTATTTTTTTCTTTTTTTTTTCTTTTTTTTTGTCAAACTTTTCCACAGTGACTTTCCAACACTGATGCCTGGATACACAGTGAAACTTCCTCCAACACCATCTTGTACGGGAATGTTTCTCTCTCTCTCCCCCT
>WBMV01002074.1:2649017-2688999 GCA_013396655.1 Campylorhamphus procurvoides
CGGGATTGGGGGACAGGGGGATGAGGGGGACAGGTGATAGGGGATAGAGGGACACGGGACAGGGGGATGAGGGGGACAGGGGATAGGGGGATACGGAGACACGGGACGAGGATGAGGGGGACAGGGGGATCAGGGCGACAGCGGACAGGGAGATGAGGGATACAGGGGACAGCGCGGTAAGGGGCAGCCGGCACTTCGCGCCGGAGCGCGGAGGGCCGGGAGGTCGCGGCGGTGGCGCTGGAGCCGGAGCCCCGCGCTGGGAGAAGGAGCAACTCGGGCTGAGCCTCCTCCTTCCCCCGGCGCGGGCACCGGGGCCGCCAGCCCATCTAGTCTCATCTATTTAATTTTCTCGGTTGTTTTTTCTTTTTGCGGAGAAAATTCTATCTTCAAAAATGAAAACAGTTCTCAAGACTTTCATCTGTTTTTCGACTGAGCCAAATTGATGGTTTTCAAGGGACAGATGCAGGACACACAAATTTCAAGCATGACAAGCAGAGAG
Source organism: Campylorhamphus procurvoides (assembly GCA_013396655.1). Lineage (NCBI taxonomy): Eukaryota > Metazoa > Chordata > Aves > Passeriformes > Dendrocolaptidae > Campylorhamphus > Campylorhamphus procurvoides. Next base: position 2,649,517 of record WBMV01002074.1, read on the forward strand.
GTCCCTTTTGCTCATTTCGTTTTGTAGGAGAAGAATAAAACTTCTCGTATATCCCTTGACTGCATATGCGTGAGTGCTGTTAGTTGTCAGTAATACAGGCCATGCAGGACCATGAAGAGGGTCAACTGGAGGATCAGCTTGTTGCTGTGATTTAAAAATAGAGGGGATAAATGCTATTCTCATCATAAATATTTCTTTCTTGTTCTGTACTGCAAAAGGAAAGACATTTAATGCTGTGCTTCAAAGTCACATTGCAATCCCAATCTGATTGTTCATGTTGGGTTTAATATAAACAAAGTCTAATTGCATATACAGCTTTTTAAATCCTCAGCATCAGTGGAGCTACCCTGATGGGGGGATCAGAATTAGGTACAGTATTTCCTCCCTGCCAGTAACAGGTTTTGAATGGAAAGCCTGGAATGTAAAAAAAGAAATAATGCTAAAAATCCAATCACTCTGACATCCTGTGAGCTAATAAGAGCACGTGAATGCAACAAGCTTAGTACTTCACAGTAATTAATTTGACAGCAAAGAGCTAACAAGAAAACAACAGGCAGAGCGGTGATGACTGGTTCATAGAGGTCACTGTCAAACAAGAAATAGGTGCAAACACAGTCCCTCTGCCTTTGCAAAGAGCTATTTCATTGCCCCAGTGAGAATGAAAATTGGTGGGGATAACAAATCTAGGAAGGTATTTCTAGTAAAACAAAGTCGAGGTTTTCTTTTTTACATATATTGATTTTTAATCATCCCTGTTACTCACTGCAGTGGCATGTTTGGGCTTTTGTGCTTCCCCCTCCGCCCCACCCCCCCCCACCCTTTCTTGGTTAGCCAAAGCCATTTTGCATATTCAAATGTTGGGAAGACTTATCTTCTCTTACAATTACTAAGAAACTAATACACTAATAACTTCTATAGTTATTTAAAGTGTGTCAAACACAGCATTCTGGAGGCAGTTCTCACACAGTGGACTTTCTCTGGCTTCCTCCTAGAGAAGAACTTAATCAAACCTCAGATGCTTTCAGGCAGAAGAGCCTTCAGGGAGAGCAAACAGGGTTAACAGAAAGAAATGTGCCATCTGATTTCTAATCTTGCTCAGGGAGCATGGCCTATTGATTGAGCCATAAAGCTCTGTTAATTTTAAGATACCCTCATCTTTCAGTTCTTTCCCTTGGGCATAGACTTGTTGCTTACACATAGTGGCTGAACTATCAGGGAAAGGGTAGCTTCATCCTCCCCCTCTCTGCTCTCCTCCCCTCCTCCCCTCTATTCTATTTGTTCTGAGCTCATCTGCGTGAGCATACATTTTCACACACACCTTCTCAAACCGGCTGCTATTCATCTGATTCAGGGTCATGCTTTTCCATACATTAAATGCAGGGGAAAACTGGGAAGGAAATGGCTGGGATTTGTGCTTGATGGGCAAGCACACGATTAGCCAGGGAGCCCTGCTGTGAGAAAGTACAGCGTCGGAGGGTATCTTCTGTAGAATCATCAAGTCTCATGACTGGAATCTGATGCTTATAAAAAGCTACTAGTATAATGAAAACAGTATACACTGAGATCCTCAGCCAGTGTGAATTGGCGTGTTTTCGACATGTTTCAAACTGTTACAGGACCACAGAATGGGTAAGATTGGAAGGGAGCACCCATGGGGTCATCTGATCCAGCCTCCTTGCTCAGGCAGGGTCTTCCTAGATGTAACTCTTCATCTGTAACCTAGATATTTGCTTATGCACATTTTTCTGACAGATGCAGAAGTCACACTTTTGGAGGGGCCAGTTAGTGCAGCTCTGCACGTTCCTGAGCTGGTGGGAAGCTCTAGAAACAGCAGACAGTGATGGCATGACGCAGCTCTCTCACTGTCCTGTGTTTCCACGATGCCCTCAGTGGGCATGAACAATTTACATTAGCAAAGGATCTAACTCTTCCTCTATTGCTAAAGCACCTTTTATGCTCTTAAACCATAAATAATATCTATTAGGTAACCTTACTAATCCCTTTGAGGAAGGATTTTCTTTACTGTACTGGTGGCTGAACTGAATAAAAGCTTCACATGTAAGAGGCCTGGTTTGCACTAGAAATGCTTCTCCTTTGATAACAAGCAAATACAAGTTTTACTAGCACTAGCATCTTTTTCTGCAAGCTTTCCCAAATAAAATAGGCTATACTGGCAAAAGCACTTTTTTTTTTTTGCTCATATAGCTGCATCTATATGGGGGATTTTTGCACGTAGTGAAATGCAATCTGTTTTAAATGGCACTTCAGAAGAGCATTGCTATCCCACAGAAGTTTCAAGGCTACTAGACCTTGAAGTATATACTTTTGTGTCATATCTGAAAGAGCTTTTTACAAGGTGGCCATTGTCATCTTGCAGGAAATATAGAGAAACTGAAGACACACAGTTACAGGGGCAGGCTGGGAGTGCTGTGCTCTATCTGGAATTCATGACATTCTTTAATTTCAGATGAAATTATGTATCGGTAATCAGACTCATTCCTCACTATACAAAATTACTTCTTAAACAACTGTGAAGAAAAACAGTGGATGTTTCCAAAGCACCATAATTCTGTAGAAAGGAAAGTCCTATTGAAAATCAAAGAGGTAAATACCATTCTAAATGACACAGACATTTTCTGAAGTGGCAAAAGTACACCTAACTCATGAAAAAAAACACTAAAATGTTTCTTTTGCTCCCGCCTGTGCTTCTTTAGCTGAAAATTGTCCATTAACAGGAGTTTGCTCTCTCTAAAAGAAAAGATCCTACTCTGAAGAGCACTTGGAAACAGGGTTTAGCAGAGAGAAACAAAGGACCTGACCAAACTGGGAACTCCTCATCTAAAGCAAGTACAATGAGAATCTGGAGGATGAGTCACAGAGAAATAAAATAAAGCCCTCAACAGGTTTTGAAGAGCACCTATTGAACGCCAGCTCTTAGCACAAGTGTCAGGAAGGATGGGGGCATGGGGAAGGCAGCAGGAAAGGGTTGCAGGGACATACTCACAGCCTCAGCCTCCTGCTCCCACTGCACGTGCTTCCACACAGCTGCAGTCCCGCTCCCTTCAGCTCAGCTACCTTGCGATGCTTCAAGGGCAACATGTTGGCCAACTGATCCTCTTCAATGACCCCTCCATGCTCTGGGAAGGTTTGCAGCCAAGCTCCCAGGCTCGCTGTGGGGAATGAAGCGCAGGTGAGTCTCGTGCCTGTGATGTAGTGCAGTCGGGTACCTCGCCTCAGGCAGGTCTCCGCACAAAGCAGTGTGCTCTTTGGCAAAGGGGCTGAGTTCAGGGACCTGCTTCAATTTCCAAAAGGACCAAACACCATCAGGTGGATACCCTGTGTGATACTCAAAAGCTAGCCACTGCTTGTTGACAGTCCAGAAGTGTTCTTGTTTTCCTCGCACAGTCTGTCCTCCGCAGTCCAAAGCTGTAGCCTTATAACCAGGCAGTGACTTCCTCTGAAGTTGCTTGTATTGACCTAAATAGGTTGGGGCGGGTGAGGACACATAGAGAACATGAAAAAGCTGTGCTGGTTGCCCAACAAAGAAGTGTCTGCTTTGTGGTGAGCACTTTTAACATATAAGCACTTTTAACATACTGTTAAAGAACATGATTTTCATGTTTGTTTAAGTTCACACCAAAAGGCTTGCAAAGTAGCAAAGTGGGTAAAAATAAAATCTGCATTTAAGTGGTAAACAAAATAGTTAAAACTTGACTTCTTATAATTTGAACAGTACTTACTGACGTAATGCATTTAGAAGTCCGCAGGTGCATTTCTTCTATACATCCACCTGTGTTTGATATACCTACTAGATCTAGAAAATGAACATTCAGATGGAACAATTTTCAAATCAGCTATCCTGAGAAAAGTAGTGATTATCAGGGAGTGGTCACAAGATGGAGAGGTTTCCCTCCACTTTTAAATGGATCTCTGAAGCAAAAAGTGGCTGCCACCTCATGCTATGCCATGAGAGAAATCGCGTACAGAAGCTTGAGTCACCTCATGATGGACCATCAGTAGCATTTGATGAGTACCTGAAATAAGCTACCTTCTCTTTTCTACAAGCAAGTAGCACAATGTAGAGAAGTGCCTACATATACTGTCCATGGCTGCAGCCAGAAGACTTGTGCTTAGGCCTGAATTTCTTCCTTTTCGTCCCATTTTCGCTAGCTATAAGTTGAGGATGACAGCATTCAACCCTCTGTATGTTGCTCTGAAATGAAGAAAAGTAGCATACAGGAATTCATCTTTGGCATGGAGCTTGACACAAATGGCATGGCCTAGGTGATGTATTTCAAAAGTAATTTTCAACCTGTTCATACTTAAATTGCCCAGTTTTGTTCCCATGAGTTTTACTGTATTAAACCAAAACTGTTGTTCAGTTTGGCTGCTGGCACAAGAACATCAGAGTGAGATTTGACAGATCACTGTGACATGGTTGATTGATGAGCTCACTGCTGGGGCCAGGAGCAAGGGGCCCCTATAATGGCACCCAAGTCCCCCAGTTCAGGCAAGGAGGATCTTCCACTGTCACGGTTAGTGGAGCCTATAGATTTGTCCCAGCTGAGAGCTGGTCCACATGATCCACAGCTGTTTGCCCAGTGCTATGTAGCCATTGTGGGCCTCTAGCAAGTGTGTTCAGACTGCCTCACCCACCACATTTGCTACCTGGGCATTTGTGGCAAACAAGGTCCTCTGCTACCACACATTGCTAATGTTTCAGTACTACTAAATCATATGAGAGGGCTAATAACACAACTCTCGGAATCACCCTCGGCCCTGCCCAGTATCGATCAGTTATAAGTTGGTGTTTAAATATGCTGCGGAATTAAACCAAAATGGATTGCAAACTCTATACGACATGGGTCTAACATCTGCCATTTCTTCTAAAACACCTGAAAAAGCACTTACACTATAACAGCTTTTCACTCTCCAGGTTACAAGCAGGTCTTCTTGTTCTGTTATTTCCCTGCCACGATCTCCTCAGAAGTGTGATGGTTTATTAACAAAGAATTAACCTAAAACTTCTCCACAGCCCTTTCCCATATCTGAGTAATAGTCTTTCCCCCGCAATGTTTATTGCTGTGCTTGAGATCCTTCCTGAGAACATTATTAAGAAGAAATCAAAATTTGTGAAAATATTACTGTGAAACGTATGTGGTAGTATTACACAAGGATAAGAAAACAGACCACCACTTCAGAGGCAGCCAGAACAGAAGCACATGGGTCATGTTTAGCAGACATTGGGTCTACCAAACCTACACAGGTACTGAAGTGTTAGCAGGGTGCAGAGCTACAACAGGAAAGTGCGTTGTTCTAGAGTTTTTTGCTTAAAAGATGAGAGAGAGGGCCTAGGGGAGGGGAACACATGAAAAAGAATAGGATGAACTTTTTTTTTTTTTGGCTACTCCAGATGGGGTTTTCCTCTGTTTAAATGCTGAAGGACAGAAAGATTTTAAATTAAAATCTTAATAAATATAGCCCTGAGGCTCCTAACATTATTACATCCAAGATGATTACAGCAACCAAGCCACAAAATATATATATATTTATTTATTTGAAGCATAATAAGCTTCAGTATTTAGTTAGAAGAAGGCTAGGCAGCTGACTTCCAAACTAGTGAATTTTCCAGTCCACTCCATGGAAAGAATAAATCAACACAGCACCTAGTTTGCAGAACTTGGTTTTATTTCTCTACAAGATAACATTGTAACTGCTTATATGTTATATATGTATAAAAAATGCTGTTTCTCAGATCATGTCCATGAGAGTTGGCAGGAAAAAACCCAAGTTTGCAATAGGAGATATGGATAATTAGTGAACTTCAGCGTGAAAGAACAATCTAGGTCCCCCAGCCTGCTGGAGTGAGACCTGTTTTCCTTGAGACATTTGCCTTTTTCAGTTGATCATGGTCTCAATACAAGATTCTGCACGCTACTTTGTTTTGGTTTTTAATTATGGAAATTTTTTAATAAAGGACACAGGGAAAATATGGGATACAAAGAAAAGGATACAAGCTGATAAAGATGATTAAATCATAGAGCAACTGCGGAGTGGGTCATGAAGTGTTATAATCCCCAACTCCCCTCTGCTTTCTGCCTCAATGTGTTAATGCATCACACTTTAGTACAGTGACACTTTCAGCCCTAGGTGGAAATTCACACATGATGAAGAGGTGGAGGAGGATTTCCAGATGGTCAGACCTCAGGGAGTGCGAAAAGGTGGGGGGAGGAAGGGAGAAACTGCTGAAAAGAATCGGACTTTGGTCACATCAGTAATTTCCAGCTGAAAATGGAATATTAAAAAAACCCACCCAAACCCCAAAAAACAATCACTAAGTCTCCCATACTGGAGCCAGGTGCATTCAGGTTTGGACATTATGTGTGATAAATCCCCACCAATGCTGGTTGTGAAAGATCCCTTGGAAATACTGTTTATTTGTGTGCAACTGAAAGGTGTGAGCTTCATTTCCTTGGCCAAATTTTAGCGTTGGTACTAAAGCATCCTGATGCAGGCCCAGTTAGTTGTTCTATTCTCCACAATTCCTATTTACTAGATGTTATTGTAAAATGGTACTTGCTCTGAATTGTACACAGATTTTCACTCCATCAGAGGTTGTATTTGGCTGCTGCATCCTTTGGGACCCTCTGTTACAGAGCCACCTCTACAAGAACAGTGAAGGGCACTGAGTCAGAGAAAATGCAAAGCTTGCAGCCAGTTGGTCCCACCACACCCCAAAACAGGCCCCACTTTCCCTTTAGGGGAGCATAAGGCAGCAGCTGCTATCACACAGCTGGACTTAGAGCTCTAAGACGACCTCATTTACTGTGGTCTTTCAGGGAAAATGGGAAGGTAGTCACAGTCCAGAGTTCAAGGGGTCTGGTCCTTCAGGGTGAGAGGTGCTAGAGCTGTATAAAGAATTAGCAATAGAAAATATCTTGTACAGCCACAGCTTTTTCCAGATGTCAGAGTTAGGTAAAATTTAAGGTAATCAGTTATTTAGGCATCACAGTACACCTATATCGTGTGTGTGCGTGTGTTAAAGATAGTCTCTTTGTAATGATGTAAAAAGTGAGCATTAGGTGTGATGACTCAGACTGCCTTTCTAAGGGTTCTTGCTTCATTTTCTTAGGTGTCCCTTGGGTCACAGGCATTGCCCCTACCACAAATGGGCACTCAATGCCAATGGTGTGCAGTCACAATGGAAAGGAATATTTTAATACCACCAGTATGATTGCATGCTATTTACCTGTATTTCCTGGATAGCAACTAAATAAATTGACCACAGCATGATGAACTACTTGAACAAATATCATGAGAAATAAGGCTGTCGCACAGATTTCACTTTGAGAAAATGTTTGCTATATGTCCACTCCCAGTCACTCCCAGTACAAGCCAGGTTGTGCATACAGGTCAGGACAAAGCTCAAGGAGAGAGAAAACATTGCTTTGCCTTATTCAACTTCTGCTACTGCAACTTCAAATTTGTAAAATGTGTGGTTTTAACTGATGCTGAATTCCTCCCCCAATTAATTGACTTTCTATGTTAAAATCACTTGTGTCATGGCAAAATGCAAAGAAGCCCTGAGCATCTGATGTGGTAGTGACTGCCACGATGATATATTCAAGATGCCCAGGTGTTTGTCACTGGCTTTAGTGGCAAACCAAAGGCCACTGAGCCTGGTAAAGCCTGCAGCATCCATCTCAGACTTCAGTCCCTTACAATGACAAGATGAACATCTCTGACTTTATTCCCTAAGGGCTCTGTGCAGCAGGTGTTTTCAGTCTGCCCACCTTCCAGATCAGGTGTCCAAAAATGCAGCAATAAATATGACTTTTTTCTTCCCTTTTTCTAAAAGAGCTCAAGGTGGGTGGAGGATATGGGCGTAGGCTATTTTTATTCATACCTTAATTTAGTCAGTAGTCCAACGGTTCACAAAGAAGAGCTGGGCTCAGTCTTCTTCCCTGCCTGAGAGGAGTCCCAGGGAGCATGAGAGGCAGATCAGGTCTTCTCATAAGGAGCAGGCTATGGGGTGATGCTGGGACAGGAGCACTCCCCAAGCCTCTAGTTGAGTCAGTGCATGACTGAAGGGAGCATGAACCCACAACTCTTTAAACAGAGAGCCACAAGCCAGGCCTACCTTCTTCCCAGCCTGCCAGCCAAAACATTTGGAATGGCTCAATTCATACGAGACCATCTTTAAGAGGTCAGAGGCAGTCCCCTTCCTGGCATGAAGCATACCCTGGAAAGTGCACTCTGCTGGAAGAGGAGACATCCACATTCCCTTGGGCAGAAGGGAATTGAGCCATGTGAAATTCCCCATGTTCGGCACTAGCCTTTTGAGTGCTGAGCGTAGTGTATACAAAACACTGCTGTGCTGCCAACTACCCTGCCTTTCCCTTGCAAGAACGGACCCACGCTGTGTTCCTGGAAGAAAGCCAAGAGAGAGCCTAAATAGTGAAGCCCAAGGGATTCTCAGCCCCCAAGCAGGGTAGATATAAGAGGTTGTGTTGCCCCTTGCTTGCTCAGGCAGAGAAGCAGCCTCTTGGTTTTAGTGGCTGCCATTTTGAGTTAGAGCATGGCCCAGGAAACATCATTATGAAAGGCAAAGATTGGAGTGTATAGTGGATGCCAGGAGTAGCATTGATACACTCCACAGTGATGCCCAAGACCTTTTCTAAGTCTGCTTCCCCAGAGCAAAACACCGTCATTGCTATGCTAGCAGTCCACAAAGCAACAGAAGAGACAGCTCCCCCCAAGTCCAAACCACTGCACAAGAAGTGCTGTACAGATCCAGGTCTGCCCACAGAGCAGGCATTATGGGAGACCAGAGAGATCACAAGAAAGTTGCCAAGTGACTCTAATCAACAAGTGTCTCTCTAATCAACAAGGCACAAACTTGCAGGATTAAGTTTGTATACAAATTAGCTCTGCTGTAACTTATTTTCTGGTTGCAAGGCTGTTTAATAGTAGCTGTTAAAGAACAATAAAAGAATACAGGGGTAAGTAAGGGTGGATTTAGACAAGATAAACCATTAACTGTATATATTAAGACTTGAAAATAACTAAGTGATTGATGGCTGTCAATGAAGACAGTTCTTACAGCAGAACTGGAAGAGCTGAATGAATAGAACAGTAAATTGATAGAAGCAGAGTATTTACCTATAGCATGACTGATGCTATGAACAACTGCAGGCACATAATAAGGAAGGAGTACACAGGTTCCCATCCCCATGGCTGGGATGTTTTGTTATTTGGCAGAGACCACCTGGTGTACATCAGAGACGACTTCATTTTTTCACTATGGACTTCAGGCTTTAATGGTTATACTATGGTTTGGGGCTTCTGACATAAAAATACATGCAAAAAGCTTCATAGCAGGAAATGCCTAGCTCCTTTATCTGGGAAGCCAAAATTAAGCCTTGCTAAGACACCTTTCCTACCCTCACCCCTTGGATTATCTCCCAAAACAAGAGGAACCACAAAGGAGCTGGTGATGATGGAAAGGGAGAATCTGCCAGCAGCAGAGGGAAGCAGGGGTTGCTCTGTGCATGCGTCACTTGCTGCAGCCTGTCTGGGGTGACGATGCTGTTAGCAGGAAAGGATTACTAGGGGAGGTGGGGCTGCAGAGCTTTTCACCTTTCACTTCCCTAGCTTTTACACAGCTAGGAACAGGCTGTAAGTCCATTCCCATTTCTCCATTTAGGATTGGTGTTCATCAGCTTGTTTAACTTGAAGTCCTGAGTTTGTGGGGTTTTTGGGATTTTTTTTTTTTAGAATGAAAGAAATAAAGAAAAAATAAAGCACATATCCCTTTGTCACAGACTTGCTTTTCAAATACTCCAAACCTCTTTAATACCTTAGACTTTACCCAGGTTTCATCCCATGGGGAAGACTGTTTCCCTGGAATTTATATCCTAATTTCTTTCCCAAAAAGAACAAAAGATAAGTTTTAACTTGGTGTTGATGCAATATTCACCCCACCCAGAACCAACTTTGAAAGCTCATGTAAAAAACATGAAGAGTAATTTTTACTTAGCTCTTGTTATGAACAATTCAGAGATAAGAAACAAGGCAAGACACGTCTCAGCTGCAAGTGTGAACATGATCTCAACACTGCAACATTTTCCTTGCCTGGCTAGAGATGGGTTGGCAGCATGAGGTATATGAAGGTAGGTTACAGGTGACAAGAATGTAAAAAACCTATTATTAAACTAGGTGTAAGCAGACTTGGAACTTCATTAGGGCCAGGGAACTCAGCCCTGGACATTGCACTTGCTGGATTATTCACTATTAAACAAATGCTGTAAACTTTTCTTCAAGTTGGAGAGGATTCACACGCAGCTCTTCCTGCCCTCTGACTGGGCAGCGGGTGGAAAGCAGTGTGTATCATGGACAAACTCCATGTGCTTTCCTCTTTCAGGAGAGAAGCAAAGTCTTCATCACAAGTTTTCACCAGGTGCAGAGAACAAGTCATTTGCTGTCCTCCAACTGCAGCTATAGAAGGCGAGTGAACTGCAGTGTGTTAAAGGTGCATTTGAGCACTGACCTATTTTTGTTCATCTGCCATGGGAGAGACATGTGGAAACATTGTGGTTTGATGGATTTGATTAAAAATATGCTAATGAATAAAGAAAATTAAGTGCATCCCTTGGGCTTCTGGCAAGCTGCCAAAACAGACACTGGGACCACCAACAGGGGATCCTTATGCTTCAGCTTTTGCAATCCTTCAGATTCCTCCTGTGAAGGATGGTGATCCAGTGGAAATGGGGCTTAAAGTCGAGTGGTTTGCGTGTCCTGCCTCCACTCCTCTCCAAATGCCACAATATTTTAAAATCTATGCCCCAGGTGCTGGAATCAGCAAGCATAAGAACATCTTTGTTTTCATTGAAAAAAGTGCTTTTGCCATCATTGTTGAAGAAAGCAAGCTTGCAAACATGAAGCAAGGGTACTCAAAATGATTGGAAACAAAAAGACTGTGAAAGAGAACTCCAAGTTCATTTTCTAAAGCTTCTCATTATTTCTAAACCAAATGCAGTTTTGGAGGCCTGACTTATGGTTTTTCAAGCTCCTGAGGCAAAGCTGCAAATGTAGCCTTTATTCCCACGAAGGAGTGGCTCTGCCTGCCCTCCTCCCTCCATACTGTTCAGGGGGGGAAAGGGGGAAAAAAAAGGCAAATCAAAACAACTCAAGCAGGCACGGCATTACTCTCTGCTCCACAAGTGTTTACTGCACTACTGTCATCACTCAAATGGATTTATCCAAGGTATCACATAAGAAAGCTCTAACCTGGCTGCAGGAATAGGTGAATCACAAACTCTGCTGCTGCTCTTCAGGTAGGAAGCAGCTTTCATTAGCAAAGAGCATCCAGCTCTCCTAGTGCTCATAATCCTTCCGTAAGTAGCTGTTCGTCCCATTGTGTGACTCATTCTGTGTTGTCCTGCAGTCTTCAGAGCTGGAATGGGGTGGCCAGCCACAGCCAGGAATGCAAGTGCCTGTCACCTAGTGACACTGCTCAGCACCTAATTGGAGCACAGTCACCAGGAGTGAAAGCAAAGAAGGGCCCGTGTTTCATTAAGCTGCCTGAACCCGAGTAGAACTAGGAATATCTGAAACCCTTAAGCAGGCCCATACAGAAATGAAAACAGAGACCCCAGAGTGAAAGAGGTTCTTCCACACCCGTGACCAGTGTGCTAACTAGAAGAACAGCTGTAATTAAAACCCAACACCTAGTCCACCCTGTAGGCATTCTTCCAGCAACCTGGTAGGTTTTAGTTTTCATAACACCAGCTTCCAAGCAGAAAAGTTTTAACTTTTGTTTTCTGAAGCCTGTCATTCTGGGAAAGGATACTTCTGTTAGGGAGGTCTGTGATTGACTTGGTTCTCAGCAGCCTTTCTAAAATTGAAGAGGTAAACATTTAGGGGTAAAACTGCAGGGTTTTTTGGGCAATGATGGATTTTATTTAGAAGCAAGAATTCGGCTATTTTTTCATATAATTACTCCTTCCCCCAGTCCACAGTTGTTTTCCTTGTTTACAGGTATAGAATTGTAATGCCATCGTTTTGTGGGGAGAGTAATCATGTTACAGAGCACTTTTACAGACCACAGGTTGAAACACTCATCCAAACAGCAGGTTCAGTTTGTTGTACGTGTTTTCCTTTTTAAAACAAAAACAGAGCACTATTAAGCAGTAGGGAGTAACTTTCCTTGTCTCTCAATGCTACATGTGTGCACAAGTTTGTCCTTGAATTCTGGTATTTGACCTATGAAGCCAACATGCATAAAACCTCTGATACCCCGAATGCTAGACTTTAAAAACAAACTCTATAAACTCTGATTATATCAAAAACATGATTCTGCCTCAAAGCCAAGTAACAAAGCTCATTGACGGGAACTTACTGTAAACTCTGGAGATTAATCAGCTTTGTCAAGAAGGTAAGCACAGAGCATATGATCCCAGTCTCACCTCAGCGTTTTACTTCTAAACCCCTTTGGAACTACAATACTTAAGGGGCCATTTGCTGGTATATCCCCAGTAGATTCTATTCCTATTCACGCAATAGATACTGAGTAGTTTGNCTGCCCCCAAATTAAGCCTTTATATTTCAAAGAAAGCACAGCATCTTTAGTCACCCTTAAAAACAAAATGTTTTGTGATGTACTGCACAGTCTCAGAGAACAATAAGTATTCTTTCTGGCATGCAAATCAGTGCTCAGCGAGCAGAACAAAATTACACTTGCAATGCAAACAGGTTTAATGCCATAGAAAACTTAAATCCACCATCCTCATGAGAAATTGGGTGTTCTGCTGCACAGAAGAATGCTTAGGCAAGATTCAACATTAGCATTTGCATGCAAAAGGAAAATTTAAATTTGGAACAAGCTCTCATACCGCATGAGAGAATCATACAGCGGAGCAACAAAACCAGAAGAATTTAGCTAGTATCGACTTCTACATGTAATTCAGGTGGCAGATAAATAGGAGCGAGTTGTATGCTCGTCTGAGCACGCTGAACAACCCCTCTCCGTGGTAGAGCTTCTAACTCCTAAATCCACAAGATGGAGCCAGCACTTCTCAGGAAGAGCTGCCTGTACCATCCCAGGAATTGTCAGAGCACTTAGTTCACAGAGGCACAGTAAGGTGTTTTAGTTGGGGCACAACACAGGCGAGCACAAAGGCAAAAGCCAACCCATGTATGAGCAATCATTCTCCAGTTTCATCCTGCTGCGACTACAGACAAGCCTGTTCTTCACAACCATCCAGAGAGTATCTGAACAAAGAGGTGCCATTGTGGGCTTTGGGTACAGCTGTGTAACATAGCTCTGCTCAGAACCCTCTCCTACAGAGCACCTTCCATGCTACACTTTCTCTGCCACAGAATATTTTTAAAGTTACTTCACTGAAAAGGAGAGCTACACAAACCACCGTGGCAATCTGAAACACAGAGCAAACACCAGACAAGCACCATGTAAACAAGATTATGTAAATTGCTGTAGTCCTCGGCCAGAAGTCATCAGCTAGGCAATGTTCCACTTCCAACTTGTACAGCAGTGGTGGTAGAGACCGCACCCAAAGTTTACTGTGAATTCCATTGCTCTGTCACTCCAAATTAGGTGGGATTAGAGTGGAATGAGTCTGTCTTGAGCCATCCTGCCTCAGAGATACCCCAGCTTCTCTGCTGCAGTTCATTCATCACAAACCCACACCAAGAATGGAGTCTGGCACGCTCAGACTAAGGAACAGGTTTCCCCCAGTGTTTCTTACTGTTATTTAAGCCACAAGACTGAAGGGAAAGCAACTCTGTCATTTACACAGTTCATACAAAGCTGTCTGATCCAATTAGATTGTGGAAAATTAACTGTGAATGAATCAAACTACTATGTCAGTGCAGTCCTGAAAAACATGCATACTATTTCCAGAAAACCAATGATGAGGGTCTCTGTCACCTCCCCTCCCCTTCTACAATATATTCTTGTTACATATTTGATAGAAAGGTTAATTCCAGGCACTGAAAGTCAGTGGTTGGCTAGTTCAAGAATCTGGGGATTAGACATGCTTTTAGAATGCTGCAAAAATCAATAACAAACAAATATGAAGCTCATTTTTTTCTTTTTATTATCAATAATAATACAAATCAGTTGTATTAGCATGATAATGAAAAGTGACCAGTTTTACAGACATTAAAAATGTTTGTGCAAGTTAGAGACAAAGCTCTGAAGCTATGTAAGGAAAAAATAAGAATTTACATTGTATAGTATAGCATACATAGTTTAGAGGCAGTTTTATTAAGTCTTGCAATCACAATCACTTCCTCTACGCTAAACCTCTCACTTGGTGTTAGAGATAACACCTTCTCCTCCCAAGAGGAACACCTGCCATTTCCATGAAGTGTGGAGATTACAGTGAAAATCATAGCTTTTTTTTGTTCCTCTTGCCTCCTTCTCCCAACTATAAAGTCAGCAGGAGGTGAACATTGCAACATATGCTTACTGCAATTAAGGAAAGCTTCCGTCTACATAAGCTCTGAGTTGAACTGATAAACAGTATCCTCTTTTTGAGCAAGAACTGATAGAGCTGTCAGGCCCAAGTGCTGGGTTAATGCTTTGGAAAGCTTTAAAGAAAAATAACTGAGTGCGCATTTAGTTAGATGCATTTCTCCCCTACTCACCTCTTACTACATTCCAGATTGCAGCTCTGTACCTTAGACCGACCTAAAGTATTCTTAGGCATTATACTTAAGCCAGATAGGATTCAACTGGAACTTCTGACAGTTATTAACATCTTACTTAAGTTTAATGCACAGTAAATGTATGCACAGATCTTTCTCTTCATCAAGCCAAGTGTTCACCTAAAAATTGCAGTAAAGGTGTATTAGTCTGTATAGAATACATGGCACAAGTCACTGAAAACACTTCATGCTGCATCTGTACTTCCATCTGGAGAGATGCTCCTCTAGAAAAAAGAAGAGTCAAGTCTGCCTTTGCACTCTTGGAGTTTAACCTGTTTTTTTCATATGACTTAGCCCTTGTTGTAACAGGAGCTTGTCTCAGATGTTTGCTCTGCTCAAACCAGAAGGAAAACTGAAGCACTTGAATACCCACAGCTAAGCCACATATGGAAGATTGCATGTAGCAGTAAACAGTTCCCTGACTTTATGTTAAGCCATTATGCAATAATAATATTTGAATGCTTAAGTGCAAGTGCATAGTCAAGTCTTGCATGACCTCCAGCTTCAAATATCCAGTTACTTGCCTACAGACATGCTCCAGAATGATTTAAGAGCACATTATACCAAAAAGAGAAGTCTTGATCTTTAATTAGCCAACACACAAAGGTTGCTAGAATCTATCAGCTTCAATACAGCCTTCAGTTGCCTCAGCTACACAGCATGGCTAGCAGGCAGCCATGCACACCCCCTCTTGACCAAGGTATCCTTATTTGAAGTACCTGATCTGTAGTTACTCATTTTGATTAGAAGCGAAAACTCCATTTACTCTGCTCACAGGAAGCATTTCTCTGTGCCGTTTTATATTCGCTCCACTCAACCCACCTGATGCTGATGTCCACTGACGTCCAGTGAAGCA
This sequence comes from Campylorhamphus procurvoides, assembly GCA_013396655.1. NCBI lineage: Eukaryota > Metazoa > Chordata > Aves > Passeriformes > Dendrocolaptidae > Campylorhamphus > Campylorhamphus procurvoides. The sequence goes on from WBMV01002074.1 coordinate 2,665,103, forward strand.
CACCTAGAAGCCATTTAAGGACCCTCAAATCATACTGCCCCTATTTAGAAGGACATACATTCAGGCACTTCCACCATAGGAGGTGGAGGCAACAGGATTCCAGTCCAGGGGACCAGTTTTATTGCCTTCCTGGTACAATGCTTGATGCCCACTGTTACAAAGTAGGCAAGGTAGCTGCCTTGTTAATCCTGTTTTCAGCTGTAACTGGAAAGTTAAACTGAAGTTAGTCACAAGTACAGAAGGGAAATACTGAAAAGCTGTTTAACTTAGTCTCCGGGCCTGGTGTTTCTGGAGCAGGTGACAAGCACAGAATACTGAAGAGATGCAACAACAAGCCATGAAGAAGCAAGTACCTTCTCCCAAGTAAGTCCATGTCAGTGGTGTAGCTTTATCAGTTGGAACAAAGAAAAAAGGAAAAATAACCTGAGTGAGAACAGCACAGGAACTGTAAGAACACCAGTGGGAGACTTGCTGTTCTGAGAAGAATTTCATCTGTCCTATCAAATCCTGTCAGGTACTTTAAGACTAAAGAGACCAAAGGTCAAGGCATGCAAGTCTCTTGAGCCAATACAGCTGGGCTGCTCATTGTGAGCTTTGCTGAGTTCATTATTCGTACAGCAAGGACAGTTTATTCAGTTTTGTTAAGATACATTTTACAATCTGCCTCGGAGGGGCTTGACCTAGATAAGCTTGCAATGTGAACTCAATTGTTATATATCTTTTAGGTTAATTAAGGACTTAACCTTTAAGTTAAAGAGTTGCCTTCCTCCAGAAGAAGACATTCATTTGCTGTACGTACAATATGCACTCAAAAAAGGACTTTTGTCCATGGAAGTTCAGGAGGAAACTTTGTTAGAACTGCTACAGCTCCCAGCTCAAGTGACAAGTTCTGCAAGCCAGCAGGCTTCCAGCTTCTGCTTCAAAACAGTATTGTCAAGTTGGCTTTGTAAACCAGTTAATTCCACTGCTCAAAGAGAAGCATTTCCAGAATTGATTAACCATTTTTTCTACCCATACAAGATAAAACTAACAGAGAAGGAATTTAAGTTGACAAGAATGAAGATTACAGCACCTTTTATTTAGTACAGTTTCCCCAATCCAATGAGTTGCCTGGAAGTTATGGAAGACAATGAGTTTGTAATAAGTCCCTGTGAAACCTCAGGCCAACAGAGGTTCTGATATCTACCACATCTTACTTTTTTTTCAAAGTTCAGAGATGGAATGCACAAAAGCAATCTAGTACGTGTTAAAAAATATTTTTCAACCTCAAATTGCAACACTAAGTACTGAATAGAATTCACTACTCCTTCATCTCAGGAAGAAACAGAAGTGTTAATTTAGTGCTGCAGTGTGCAACAACTTAGATTACTTTTACCAAGAAACTGTGTTTTAAGCATCCAGTTACAAGCAAGATACAGTCTCTACTTAAAGTCTCTCTACTCCTTCAAAGCAGAAGACAGTCATACTCCATTGAGAGATTCTGCAATTAGAAGAGTTACTTTTCCACAGTTACAGAAGTGTTTTTTGGCAACTGCACTTAATTTAAACTGCATCAGAAAGCTCAGCTCAGTCAGCTGACAATGGGACCTGCTAAGTACTGAGTTTTCCATTTCTAGACTGTTTTTGATGAACAATACGTGACCACTGTTGCATAACTGACAGCAAAACTCACCATGTGCTAGGTTGCTGTGCATCAGAAACACTACATATAACATTAACAGTGAGTAATAGATGTGGCAACTGCTTAACTTCATTTGCTTTTTGACACCATACAACTCACTAGCCAGCTAATCATTGAGAGGTAGCAGGTATGCCTCACCTATTCCAAGACATGATTGTGTGATGGGACCCATCCTTAGTCAATGTTTTTATCTTCAGCAAGACAGACAGATGCAGATGTTCTCACTTTCCAACATGATCATCACAAGTGTTCCAATATAAACAAAACTGATTAAATCAATACTGATTTCCACTATTCCAGTACCAGGGAGGGGAAGGATGAGAGATGTAGAGTGTAATTGAGTGTAGACACGATACATGGAAGAACCCAAGGACAGCATTTCAAGGAGATGGTGACAATATTATTCCTTTTGAAGAAAGGCTTACAGTCATTTTCTCACCCCATACCACTAATTTAAGGATGAGAAGACAGACCAGCAGGGAGTGCATATAGAGCCAGTATTTAAATATCAATTTTTGCATTGCCCAAATGAGTCTGAATTGAGTCCATAGGCTTGATTCATGAATGCTGTATTGACTAAACAGAACAGGGAAGAAAGTTTGTTTTGAGTTGACTGTCAACTGTCAGTTGCTATTTCTTACATGGAGTGTGGGGAGAAAGTCAGCAGACTTCAGTGTAAGAAATACCAGTGACAACAGAAGATGGAGACTCAAACCTTTTACCAGGTGTCATCTAGCCTTTCTGCAGTTTGCACCATCAAGGAGGGCAGCAACAGCAGGAAAGAGTGTTTGAACCTGAACAGCTGTGCTTGTTAAGGCCAGTAGAGGTTCAAGAGAAACATAGAGAAACATTAGAAGGAAGTTAATACAAAAGTACATTGTGTAACCAAGCAGAAGGATTGTAGTTCTGAAACTGTTTCTAGTTTTGAAAGACATTGGGAAGAAGGAGCCCACTTTAGGTTAAGTAGGTAAAGGTTTTGTTGGATACCAGAAATGGTTTCAAAGTTCTGTTTTCACATTTTGAAGGTGTGATATGCAAAGCAAAAGATAAGGGAGTCAATACAGACTTCCTTTCATGAATCCAGCCCTATATCCTTAGTGGTATTTTATCCATGCCACCTGTAGATAGATATTTACAGTTCCCAAGCATCACAGTAAGCAACATCTTTCTTTAAAACTTTTCTTGTTCTTGCCACTTTTCTTGCCATTCTTGTCTTTGTTTTCTGACATTTTCTTTGCTCTTATTTCTCTCATTAAATCAAAGAATACCTAGGAGGGAAATATAAAGAAAGATTAAACAAGATCAGCCACCAGAATGCAGATAAAAACTACTGTATTCAGCAGCAAATAAAGATGCAGCACCACACTGTATCCAATACAGCCAAAATGAGTCTAGACAGATTCCAGTGACAAACTGAACACCAGAATTACGTAGCATGTCAAGCAATGGCAAAAAGTTGCACAGTCTTACAGGGCTATCAAAGAAAATTCAATAGCCCTGTTTTAAGAGCTTTTTATTGTATACCATTCTTGCACCATTCAGAGCTCATGAGAACATTTATCTGTGCCTAGCAAACATTTACAGGCAAATCACTCTTGTTAACTGTGTAAAGCATTTAGTCCAGTCCTTTCCATGTAGTTACACATGCACTCTGCTTCATAATATTTGCTAGGTTTATAATTACAAAGCTACAGCAGTCAAACGACGGTCTCAGGCACAAAAAATTTTCAGACTATGTCAGAAGATTCAAAGAAAGCCATGTTTTCTTTCATGTTTCACTGTTTTCTCCAAAATTCTAGCTGATTTCATTCCTGTATGCCTGATGTCTAGGTGCATACCACTTAAGGTGCAACAGCTGTTTTGCTGTAGTTACAGGGGAAAATGGTTTTTGGGATAACAGAACAGGAGTTTAGTGTCACTATATAGAATTAGGGTGTTTTGTTTTGTGTTTTTTTTGGTTTTTTAAGTGGGGAACTTTCAAGTCTTTGATACCTGGAAAAAAGACCATGTTACTGATCAGAAATAGACACATTTATCTTTCAAAACCCTCAAGGTTTTTTTTGCTCTGCCACGGTATTAAAGCACAATCCTCGCAAAGACCAATAACTTGTCTTACTATACACAAAACTGCTCATATTGAGCATAACCAGTATGTCACACAAGCCAGCTTGTGAAGACTACTACAGCAAGTTTAGATCATGCTGCTAGTACACTGCAGACACACTGCAGCTCCACTGCTGTTAATTCCCAACTGAACAGAAAGGCAGTTTAAGTATAAAACAGGCTTGCCATTTGCTAGTAATATGAGATACCTCACAAGCAAAAGCAAGTCTAAGTATTCATGTTTTACTGCATCACCCAGTTTATACAACTGACTGTGACTTTCTAGTAACATTCTACAAGTGAGAATGGTACGTGACCAAACTGAAATTGTGCCACGTCTTTTATAACCAAAATGTCTCAATTCAAGAGTTTCATTCACACACTTTTAACGAGATAAGGAATTGCTACTAGTAACTTATGCACCAACAGCATTTCCATTAGTGAACTAATATAGACTCTAGAAAAACAGGAAGCTGCTTAGGAGAACTTCAGAGTACAGGTAGCTGCAAGTAGTTTTTATCCAAAGAGAAAACCGCTTAAAATTTGTAACCTCTAAACAAATGCATATTAGCAAGACACCTTTGGAGTCTTTAGGGTACACAACAGTAATTTCAGATTATCTTCTGTGGATTGGTGAAGTAAAAAAGCACCCTTCTCATCAAGAAGCACTCACTGCACACAAAATAAAGGGGATGACTGAAACTTATTTTTTCCCTCTACTGGACAAATACTCCACAGTCATAATTCACTTCTCCTCTGAGATAGTCCACCACCATTGCTTATGCAAGAAATCAGCTGCAGAAAAATGTGCAAATAATAGTTCAATATCAGCAAGGACAAGTCAAAACAGGACAGGGACACAGCAAGAAAAGTTCTCACAATTAAAAGTAGTCTTGTCAGAAAACAAGAATAAAGTCTGTAAGATTAACTGCACTATATGTAGCTTTATAGGGAAGGGGGAACAATTTCTAAGTGCCTATAGTTTGTTATTTATTAGTGTTATAAATAGGATGTAGCCTACAAACAAAATAACATACTTCAGGAAATCCTTAGAACCATTTACCCACTGTATTATTGAAAAGCTATTTGTGCAGGTACAAACTTGTTCCAGAGCTCAGGTTCCTCTAAACTAGGTATTTGGTTAAGTGCACACATTCCAGTATGTTGATTTTTTATAAACTAGGCTTTCAGAAGCCAAACTGTGAATTTGCTTTTGTCCCAGCAAGTCAGCTACTAAACAAGTAGTAAAGACCTAATTGAGCAGATGTCATGTCTTACCTTATCTACATTTGCTCTAGTTTTGGCAGAGGTTTCTACGTACTGCACACCCCATTCCTCTGCCTTACTTCTAGCCTCTTCTACAGGCACTTGTCTGCGCTCTTCCAAGTCAGATTTGTTTCCCACTACCAGCAAAGGAATTTTATCCTCTTCAGCCTTCACACGCAGGATCTGTTCCCTAATGCATTAGGTATTCAAAACAAAAATATCTGTGTTAATAGTAGCAACAAAATACCCACACTTACCAGGAGCAGCTCAAGTGGTCTGCACATTACTAGTGTTTGCAACAGTGCATTTCTGAACAGCCTGACACACACTTTAAAATTATTCCAAACTTAACATACTACTGCTATGGGCTTTACAGTAATGAAAGCCTAACACTTCCAGGAAGGCAGTTCTACCATTTAGTTAGCAAATAATCAGGCCCTAATAAAGAAGAACAGTGAGGCAGAAGAGCTACTGGCAACAGGAGTTCACATTTAAACGAGGAAGAGAGTACAAGTGCCATGTTTGCCAAGTTACACCTTGGCATTCAGTCACCTTCTTCAATTCACAGTCTGCATCACATCTCAATATAGGTCTGGGCAAGACCAAGTCTTTGCCAAGTCAGTAGGTTTGGAACAGCCTAAGGAGCTGGCAGAGATCATTCCTAATGGCTACCTAAATTTTACACAAAGAAGAGTGTTACTGTGTAGTGCTGAACTAAAATGCTAGCAATCTTCCTGCTTCAAAAACTCCAAAAAGATATTTGAATCACTAGCATTAACCTTGCCATCCTGTCATGCTAACAGGACTTACTGGCATTCAGGAAAGGAGATGGAGTGATATTGCATACATCAGCCCATGCTATTACTGGAGTAAAACACAGGTTGAAACCAGACTGACATGTGCTGCTGTCCATCTAGGATGCTGAAAAACTCTACCAGTATACAACTATTTTTAGATTGCTTCATTTTGTTATGAACAAGAGCCAAACTAGGCATGAGCATAGTGCTACACCCTCTCATCCTGCTGAGTTACCATACTGCTTCAGATGCCTGCATTTTCCACCCACAAAATAACAATGTATGGAGAGTACATGAGATTCTAAAATAGCATTAATACTAGAGCAGACAATCTGCTGTTGCATTCAACTGCACCTTCACAGGTTTTCAGGCTACAGAAGCACTGAAAGCAAACACTGAATGCCTAGCACCAGCAGGAGAGCTAGGGTTTAGAAATAAAACCACAATTTGTTCAATATTCAATTTTTTTCATGGTTTTAGAATTCCGGAAGTTAAAGAATCAATAATAGCAATCTGCAGTTTGGCAGATTGATGCTGGTGACTCATACTACCCATTCCCCTTCTCCTTCCTGGGCCAAGGAGCTGGTTCTTGCATGTCAGCCTAAGTATGTATTCCATTTAACTAATTTCACTATCTTTTACTTCTGAACCATTGAAAAGTAGGAGATTCTGTGCATCTCAAAGCATTTAGGTTCTCCTTGCTCATCTTTAAGGCTCGCATTGCCTTTTCATTGTTTTGTTGCGCTGGAATCTTGAACCAATACACAGTTAACCCAGTTACCGAAGTCTGACAGAAAAACCAAACTGCCAAGATAAACACTCCTACTCTTTTTCATTCAAAGCCTTAAGCCTTGGGTTTAACCTTATATTTCATTTAGGCACACAAGTCAAAACCCAGGCTGAGTGTTTCCAGTTGCCTCGTTTTCCTTCTGTCCTTTGAGCGTTACCTGACCTTTTCCTCCTTTTTGTGCTAGGAAGAGTCCTAGCACTTAGTTTTGCAGTCCTACAACAGTTCAACTGTTGGCTCCTTTCAGTGCCCCAGTAAGACAAAACTGAGCAGAACTAATCTGCTTTTGCCCCATGACTGTCAGACTTCTGAAGCCAAGCAAAGTCACAGAAGTATTATGTGATAAAGGAACGCTATTTCTATACCTCTTAAAAGATTTTGTGGTCTTCTGCTACTGTTGGAACCGTATAATATGTTAAGAACCTGGAAAAAAGTCGTAACTTTAAGAAAACCTAGAGTTAAGTGTCTATCTTAGCTCCAGCACTTACATTACCCATTAGTATCTGTTAAAATTGAACGACTGAAGTAAAATGAACATAAGGTAAGACTGACAGAGAACTTCTATTTTGGCAAACATAAGGAACTCCTAACACTTTCCCTGTTTTAGGAAGTTTTCCTTCAAGTTATACAGCTGTCCTAGGGAATCTCCAGATTACCTTCTATACTGAGGCAACAGGTAATATAAGACTTAGAACACCTGCCCTGAAGAACTTGGCTACATGAATTCTAAACCAGAACAGTGGTTTAAATCCTCTTTTTTTCTCCCCACACTACACAAGCAGTTTCTGCGCTCAGTCTGGTGTCGATTTTTACATTAAAACTGCTAATCCGAAGCACAAAAATGGAAATGCCTACTACTACTGTGTGTCTTTCTAGGAATACGCCTGCCTACAATAGCACTGCTTGGCTGCCAACCCTTGTTTGGCACCAATCCATACCTGAGAGAGCAGGCTAATCCTTCCTTTCCTTAGAGCACCTGCTTCTAGCAGTAAGCAATAGTGTCTGAAACCTGGCCAAAAGGCAGACTTAATTCCAGAAGTACTCCTCTAAGATAATTAAACTTCACATCCATGAAGACTGAAAATTGGCTTGAATATGCTTGTTTTAGGAGTCCAAAAATCTGTTACTTGCCTGAAGTTGCTGCTGGCATAATGTACTCATAAGTTGTAGCATGAAGACAACTAGAGCCAGAGGCTGAATACTGTGGTTTAGGTTACCAGTTACTGAGAGTCAAATGGTCAGCTGTCACTTTTATTGACCAAATGGTAACAGACAAAGGATAAAGAGGTGCAGCTTTTAAGTAGAGTTGTCAGAGCAGCATAGGAACCAGATATTTTCCCTTGCCTGGGAGAGAAACTACTTACCGAAACTCTGCTGTTGCTGTGAAGGATTCATGCTCTGTTATTGAAAAGACTAAAAGAAACCCTTCCCCACTGCGGAAATAGTTATCTCTGATAGCTGCATAATCCTCCTGTCCCGCTGTGTCCAGAATGTCTATCTGAACTTCTTCACCATCCAGAACGACTTTCTTTCTGTAGCTGTCAGCCTTGGTAGGTTCATAGTCTTCTACAAACTGAGGGTGATAAGAAAAGGATTAGTGTTTAGAATTACTGTCAAAACAGTCTCAGCATTTGTCCGTATCCCTCCTTTCACTTCACATTTAAATTCCCCAAAACCTTCTCATAATTCAGCCAGCTACTAAGTTCCACCACTGATTTTTTTTTTTTACTATAAAAAGCAAATTTTTTAAGCACTTAATACATCAAAGAGCCAGTTTGCCAAGTCAAGAGAAACTTGCTACATGAAACACTGTTCAGCAACTTTAGCACAATTTAAGAACAGAGATGCAGTGTAAGTTACCGGCAGCCTGCTGGCATTTTTTAGATCTTGCACTTTAAGAAAATGTATTTGAATGTACTTCAAGTACAGGTATCTGAAGATTTAACAGGTGTAGATGGGAGCATCCAGCTGCTGAACAAGAAAACCTGCTCCATAACTGCACGGGCACATAGTTTAGTACATTCAATCTTGATTAGACCCACAAAGCCACTGCCAGTTCTGTGCTGACAGAACACACCCAGCATAGGCTTCTTACCTCTAGACCTTCTTCCTCTCAGCATATAAGAGGCTGTGCCATGAGCCCAGTTCAGCTGGCTGGCCTTCATTAATGACTGTGTTACCTGTTCAGTTACTCACATCACTATAGTGCATGTGAACACCCTGTAGATGCCAACTTTTGAATTACTGGATCATGTATTCCTTCACATACTACTCTGGACTGTCTAATCTAGCTTCCCGTATGGAAGCAATATGGAAGCAGTATGGAAGAATTAATGCTATGAACATGCCTACTTCATCACCTGGCTCAGAGTGAGCTAGAACATTTACTTCTGATTTCAGCCATAACTGACCTGAAAGTAATGGCAAAAAAATTAAAATTTCAACTCCAACTGGTAACAGCTTCTGTACACACAGACAAGCATCTGCATATTATGCACGGCTTCTGAAGACTATTCTTCCATCAATAAGCAAAAATTTTGTCACCTTGAGCCAAAGATGTTCCCAGAAGGCAAAATTCCTAGATTCCTACCTTCTGCTCTGGCCAGTCAGTCACCAGGTCCTTTGCTAATTATATTTAGTTCCCCTTTCCCACTAAAAAAAAGATAAGTAAACTGTATGAATTTGTGCTTTATTGAGGCTGAACCAAATTTACTTACCTCATCATACATAAATTGAAGTGTGAGTGCAGATTTGCCCACACCTCCACTGCCAACCATAATTACTTTATGGAGCGCCAAGGAACTCTGGTTCTTGCTCTTGCTGGCAGCCATTGTCCTGCTTGCCACAGATCAAGTGCCAGGCAACCAACTAGATCTGCAGACAGAAGAAACACAGTCACCACCCATGACATTGGTGACGTCATGGCAGCATGCTGCTAAAGTGTCTCACTAGTGCTGAAAGACCAGATTCAAACCCTGCTCAGCGAGCCTGAAGAATGGACCACTTCAATGCACTGGCAGGCAAAACATGACTAAAGTATGAGTAGGACAAGGCATTAGAACAAATATCTTCTATTTGTGACAACAGTACTACTAATAAAAGCGCCACAGGTTTCTAACATGTTATTCTTATTTGTAAACCCATCCTACAAGACTACTGTCTTGAGCAGTTTCCAAAGAAAACTCCATGTTTTCAAACAACATGAAATTAAGCGGGTTTCATTGTTCTTGTTTTCAGGCTTTACACCTTTCTAAAATATTCCTTTAATGTTGATATAGCTATACCTTAGATCTGCTTATAGGTAGAAATCTGGCTTTTGATCTCCTTCCTACGTAGGCTAAGAGAAAAGCAGAGATACACAGTAAATTGGCAGGAACAAGTTGCAAAAGCTTCCAGCAGAAAGTCTTATGACATGGCATTAGCATTTATTTTATATTCTTCCTGCCTTTTGATGCTGCAAATCTAATTTGCTTTGGGAAAAAAAAAATCCTGCTTTACTGCAAGAAATTCTCGGTTCCTATTCTTCTCCTGATGTTGCAAAGCTTCAATAAACAAGCCCTAGCTAACAAGCCTTTGTTTGTGGGCTATACAAGCCTAGTAATTAAGTGCTGGAGACTTCTTAAAAATAATACTGATTTGTTTGTTTGTTTTTTTAAGACTAACTGGACCCAGTAGTCATACCAGAAGCACAGGCAGTAGCTGCTACACTGATTAGCACAGAGCAGCATATCTAAGGACAGCACACTTAGGTCAAAAGCAGAAGTAACTGATACAAAAAGATGTGTCACCAGTCAGGATTCCCACACAAAAAACCCAATATGTGTATTTTAGACACACAGTGGTATAAGGGAAATGCTGGGATAGCGATTCTTGTGTCCTCAGAGCACAACAAAGGATCCCAGCTGCTCATATCCTGGTGGAGTGCTGTAACGAGGCCAGCACACTGTTAAGAAAACACTACTAAAAGTGGCTATAGCAGCCTTGATTTACAGCAGCACACTTTATTCCAAAAGCATAGAAGCAATGGGCCTACCAGGATTCTCAAATTTGCCTGGACACAGTTACTCCAGAAAGACATTGGTACTGCCACAGCACACCATCAAGTTCTACTGCATGAAAACGCAAGGCCTACAGTAGAAGTTATTGAGTACTTCATTGGGAAAAGCTTCAGGGCAATCAGCTGCCCTAAACCAAATTAACTGGAGACTAGGCTACACTAGCCTACAAACACATCATAGGACTATTTAGCCTGGACAGGGACCTTTGCATGCTATCCAGTCCAAACTTTCCCCTTAAAGCAGTTTGCTCCAAGCAACCCATTTCATATGCCCAATGTTTTGAGACTGACACCAGTCAGTCCACCACCAGTCTGGGCAACTTCCCCTGAGGTACACTGATGGCGATGATTTTCTCCCCTTGTTATGACTTGATGTTCTGAAAAGCAACAAATCAAACCAAGTTCTCACTGACTACTGTATACAAGAACAAACATGCCAGCAATCAAGAAGTGCCCTCAGGACAACATTTTCAAACATCTGAGGAGCAGTACTTTTCCATGCAGAGCTTTTTACTCACACCTGTTTGCTACATACATTTAGTACAGTAATGCAAATTAATCATCTTTAAATGTTCACTCTGAAATAAACATTAGTAAGTGAAGACAGACACTTTCCCCTGGTAATCTTCTCTATGATGTTATACATCAGCTCCCTCATCCAGGACACTCCTTAGTACAGAAATGGGATGTGGCAACTCCTACTCTGCCATAGGTTCTCCCTGTACAAACACATATTTGTTGGGGACAATGAATTCAGCCATTGCCACAGATATTCTAAATCAGAACAGGATTGTGAGATTGATTTTTAATTCTTAATCACCAGAGATGAAGAGAACAGACTTCCCTGCCAGGGTAACATCGAAAAACTGGGAGAAAACACAACAGGCAGCATCTGAACTCCAGAATTTGTTGCTGAAAGGCTTGCCTTGCCTATGGTCCACATGGTGAACTAGAATGCAGCTTATCTGCATATATACAGGCAAGGCATAAGAGCTACAGATGTCAATCTGTATATCATTACATGACATACATGAATCATATACTAGAGATAGTTTGTGGACTTTCAGTGTTCCCCAAATAACACACCTTGCTCTTGTGAAGTTGTAGAGAATTCTGTTTTGTCCTAGTTAAAGAGTAGCCCGTCTTGACAGTAGTCGATGAGCTGCCTTCTGAAGAAGCCAAGTGACTCTTAGCTACTCTCCAGTGTAATTGTGACCAGTTTTAACCTGTCAGTATTCCTTTAACAAGCACCCTAACGTTGTTGTAACTGTTGCATTACCTAATATAAAGCTTTCAAGGTAAACATTTTTCTGTCATCACAAAAATGCAATAAGCATCAGCACTAAATCCACTGTGCCATGCAAGGGCAATAAAGAGATTATTTACTCATAACAGCCAAGAGAGAAGGTAGGAAATTTCTCCCTCCTGTCAACACAAATACCACACCTTTACCTGGTCATACTGAAGGAATCTGCCTTTTATGTAAAACACTAACTTAATTCAATACAAACTCATCACAGAGGTAAGTGGAGAGAATATTTAAATCCTTCCTTCTCCATCCCACCTCAACTGTCCAGTAGCAGCTGCAAGGTCTCCCTTACTGTATTACTTGGCTTGTAATCAAACCATATTAGACAAAACCCATCCAAGAGCATGAAAATTTGCAATACAATTGCATCTAAAGCTCTTAATGGCAAAGTAACTTGATCTCCCCTGCAGAGCTGTTACAAGTGCCACTTGAGTCTTTCAGAGTATCAAGACTGCATGAACCCTCTAAATGCAGTACACTCACAACACAGTCCCAATGTTGTACGTGCTCAGTGAGGTCCCAGAAGCATCACACAAAGCATCTCTTCTTTGGTGGCACCAGAGGGAGCATGGCTCCCTCCAGCCCCAGCACAGCCAGGCAGTAGAGGGGACAAGGCAAGGCTGAAGCAGCATGACACAGGACTGACACAGGAAGTATCAGTGCAGAAGCACCAAAGCTTACAGAATACGGTGACAGCATGTCACTGGTTCAGAAAGAGGCATGGTGAGATTTTAATAGGAATACTCCAATAAAACAAGAGAAGGCATCAGAGGCAACTGTTTGCTTACTTGTATTTCCACCTCTGCAGCCCAAAATGCAGTTTTTACACACCATGGTTCAAAGCTAAACTCTAACAGTTCCTTGATGTTAAAAAAAAATAATCTGTTAACACAAGTGGAAGCTCTCTTCTCAGCCATTTCTGGGTAGGCAAAAATGAATTTTCTTCCTCTTCTGCAGATTAAAATATCCTTGAGGCAATCAAGACACTGACATTAGTTCATCTGTTCACAGAAAAGCAAGTCTTGAGAAATCCAACCCCCAAAAAGCAGCAGTGTCTAGAAGAACCTGTGATGACTGCAATTGCTTTAAAACATTACCCAATTCCCTTCGGTTTAAGAGAATGTAAATTTGAGGAAGAGAATCTTAATACACCTGCTGAAGAGCTCACTCTGAATAAGCATCCACACAAGATACCTAATGCTGTTATAAGTATCCCTCCTCTCCCACTGCTCTTGACTTGTTGTTTGGGTACAGTTTACTTTCCAGCAGGATTTATCCTCCTCTAACAGGCAAACAAGCAATCCAGTCGATGGCAGTCAGTCAATCTATTTAATTTCCATCTGTCATTTTACCCCCAGGTTTAATGCCACCATGTTGAACTTTGTAAGCTGTCATAAGCTGTAAAAAAACCCAAAACCAACCCCCCCCAAAAGAATAAGTCCTCCACTCCTGACCTTCTGAAAGGGTTGGTTTGGTGGTTTTTTTGAGGGGGGCTGGGGGTGGGGTAGGGAAGGAGCAGGGCGTGAGTAGTTTCTTCTGATTACAGTTCATCCTGCTTTGAAATAAAGTGATAGAGAGACCCCATGTAAGAGAATAAACTTTTTCAGGCAGTCTTTCATCTTTAAGAAATTAGAAGTAATTACCTGCTTCATCTGTTTTAAAAGATAAGGATTAAGCCATTGACTTGATAGCTCTACATTTATTTTATAATAGGTAACACAAAGCCGTGTGTACAATAGGGGTTTTGTGATACTAGTGAAAGATGCTCTTCAGACCAAGAAAGGAAGGTTATACCAGCCACAGGCTGCCCACATGAAGCAGAGCAGGATCTACAAATCAAACCATAAGAGTTACTAATCAGCTGTTTTGATTTAGACTTCTGAAGATCTTCTCTTGCCACAGGACTAATCAAATCATGCCATCTTCAATGTAAGATCTCTAACCCCAAGCTCAGCAACTATTTCAGCTTTCCCTTGTCTTATCTGTTTAGATTACAACTTCTCCAGGTTAACTAAGGCCCCCTGCACAATGTTGTGTCATTCTTGGCTGGTCCCTCAAAACTGCGCACTTCAAGGCAATTGTTTATAAACAGCTTAATAACCTCCTTTTAAACTGCTTTTTCTCCACCCTCTCCTCAACATAAACAGTTAAACTGCTCAGAACACAGTTTACAAACAGGGCTGGTTTACTTAACACCAAGATTCAAAGATTATTACTGAATAACTACACAGATTTCAAAACAGACTGTGCTTTTACATCCCTTTTTACTTCATGTGCATTAAGACTCCACAGTTGTACATCACTTAAAGGAAAAAGCACTTGTCACTTCACAAGAAAGGAACACATTCTACTACAGCTCATGCAAATATATATTTAAAAAAAAACATGAGAAGCTTCACTAAGGCTACCTGTTTTCCAATAAATACTCTGTTACTAAGTAAAAAAAATTCTAGACCTCTCCAAAGGCTTTAATTGGAATTGCTTCTAGTTATTTCATTCAGTTTGAGATTTAAAACTGGAATAAAGCTCTAATCTCAAAATTGCTGAGATCAACCCTTGTTTTCTTGCTGTGCAGCTGATATCTTTGGACATTTCTTTTCATTGCTATCCTTCCACTGAAAGCAGCCATTCTTTGGATTTTCAAACAGGATTCTAGAAACCCTTAGCCCAATAGCTTGACAGAGAAGCTTTGTTAAACCCTTCAGATACCTACTTTTAAAGGAAAATCTGGGCATTCAACCTATTATAAAGACTTAAATATGATGTCATCACAAGCAAGCATAGAAAGAACAAGGTTTTGCAACAGTATTTTAGTGATCCTCATTTATGAGACTATGAATTAGAGGCTTTGAAGCGTTTGGTTCTGTGATATGCCCAAAACAACGCAGTCACAGAAATTCCCTGGATCACAAAACTAATTAACAATCTCACTGAGCTATGAACTGTGAGAGCTCCTCAGCTGTTCTGAGGTTATCCAGAAAATACTGAAGTACTGAAATGCCATTAGCTTTCAATGGACTGTAAATGCTCCAACTGGTAATCCAACTAGTAAGAAAACCATCTGAGATTAAGAGGCATATTTAATGCTACTGAAAATTTTAGGATATGCAAACTGAAAAATTAAAAAATGCTACTCTGTTCTCTTTTGCTATGCTAATATCTTACTTCTTGGAATATATCCATTGGTTTTCAAGCTAAACAGAGATCACGATGTGTGTGGTAGGCATTCCTGCTTGGGATACCCCTGTATCCTTCCCCATGTACTGCTGGGTGTTTCTACCTTCTCAGTTGTGGTTATAGATTTGTCTGGGCCATGTTTAATTAGATCAGGGAATTCATTCAGCCTGAGATGTCTTGCAGAGCACACTAGGACAGCAGTTCCACAGTCCCCACTTATAGCACCCAATGCTAGTATCACCATCCCCTCTCCCTTGCCCTCAGCTATTCAGGCCCATCTCCTGCAGGAGAGCCATTCAGCACAGCTGACTGGATCTGCCAGTCACAGCTGCAAGGCCACATTGCCTCACTGATGATGGGAAGGAAGAAAAACAGGCCAAAGAAGGTGGAACTAGAGCAGCATCTTTGCAACAGGTTACAGCTGGACTTGGACAACTTCCCCTTTGAAGGCTACCTTCAGATCTGGTCACTGTAACATTGATCCATTTTAAGTATGAAATACCTGTATGTACTCAGGACATTTCCTACCACTCCCCTCCATCCTTGCCAAGCACAGTTGAACTCTTCTGAGCTTCCAGAGATGAACCATTACAGCTTGGAAAGAAAATCTGACAGCATTTTATTTACATTTACTAACTAGATAAAATAATTAAATATATGCCCTCTCACATCATGCGGTATAGAACTATACTAGATTACTCATTACAAATACACAGACAATACCTCACACATTAGCAGTAATCTCAAGCCAATAACCTTGCTAAGAGTAATCTTAATGCCCAAGGAAAGCTGGAACTAAATTCAGTCCAAGTCTGTTGCAAGGTTGCAACCTTCAAAGATTTACTCATGGGAAAGGCTCAGTCTGATCAGTAGGAGCATCAGAAGGACAACACTTTGAGGCAACCCTTTAAAACTGAACTCAGATCTTATGCTGAAGTGAAATATAAGCAAATATATACATATCCCTGTTCCTAAGGAAATGAAATATGAGTTCATTTAATTTGGGGGTTTTTAGTTGGTTATTTTTAGAATTCCCTTGGAGTGAAAAGTAACTTGTTTCTGATCAGCAGCTAAGTGAAGAAGAAAATTACTTGCCTTAAACTGTTTTTAAGGCACTGGAGCACTCCCCTCCCCCCACAACAAACAAATGAAACCCAGGAAAAAGAAAAAAACCAAACAACCAAAAAACAAAACAACAACAAAAAAACCCCAAACCTATATATATATATATCTATGTTTCAGTAAATAAGGTTGTAAAGTCATGTTATAAAGCTAATGCTCTTAACTGCCAGGTATCAACTATATGGAGACACTGTCATTGCATGTAGGCAAAAAAAGTTATTAAAACTGCCTCACTGTTGCACAGATAGCACACAATCATTACAGTTACACAGAGCTTTATGGGGGGAAAAAAAATAAGAAATCACCACCCCATTTTCCACAGTATTCAGTGTAGAGCAATTAGCAGAGTGTATGTAGCACCAAGTAGAATATACTCTTTAGTTCAGCAAGATACTCTTACTTGAAGTGGAAGTCATAAGACAGTAGCGCCATTACAGCTAAAACCAATTTTTTCTGTAGGGAGATATCTAGACAGACCTCTCCAAGTACTTTCAGGAAGCCTCCAGGTCTAATATTAACACCCAGAAGATATATTGTAGACAGACTATCAAAGAGAAGTATCTATCACGTTGCTCTTATTCTAGCAAGAACTTGCTAGGAAACCTGATAGAAATCTTCTACATGCAAAAAAGACTGAAATAATACCATTAATCAGTATTACTAAGAGTTTGTCACTGTGGTGGTAACAGACTAGTTGCCTAAATCCTTAAAGTGAATTATGACACCATTGTTCACACTAGTCAATTAGGCTCGTACCAGAAAAGTGACACTCAGACAGACTTGTTCAACAGCTTCACTCCCATTGAATTGCAAAGTGTATGTCAACTCTGCTTCCTTTGAAAGCTCAACCATGCAGAAGCATGTTGACCTTTGATACACAGCATACACAAAGTACACCAAACCACTGCTAAGAGACAGTGGCATGCTTCAGATGTTGATCTAATACTGACTTTTAACTAGATCTCTGGGAGTATAACAATTACAAGACAAGGCAAATATCTCAGCTTACAATCAGTGTCTTAAGTGGCACACTAGAGTTCAAAATAAGCTACGATTACAATGTTACATCAGTACCAGGTTACAACATGGTTTCAGTTACTTCAGTGAAAAACCTACAACTGTATAATCCAGACGGAAGTTGCCACTAGCATTGATTTAGCAAGTTCCAACAAATGCCATTCAATAAGAAGCATGCTACAGAGTTGCAGGAGCTCTCATGAGTGTTACCCAGTCAAATTTCCTTCACAACCCTTGGGCTGGCAGACCTAGCCCACTGGACTTGGAAATACAGCATCAGACACTGCAGGCAGGCCACAGGCTGCTACCACTGCTGCTCCAGAGGATACATCTCACTAGACCAGATTGTCTCCAGTTTCCCTAGTGAACTGCATGCCTGAGATAAATCAGAATTCTAAACACCCTTTAGTTTGGTTTAGGTAATGCCAGCAGAAACAACTGTCTGCCCATACAACCTCATTCCTAAACAGAAGTTAATGTATCATGTTCATATCTCTGTTTGGGAAATGTAACCCAGCTGGGCTCACATTTGATGCACATAGGCATGTAATAACCCCCTGCCCTGAGTTTACTCTTAACCATGGAGTCCCATCTCCCCAGGGGCACTGGGGGAATCACCTGCCTACAGCATCTGAAAGTACTTCCACTATTTTAAGTGTCTGAAGGGTTCACAGATGTATACTAAGCTTCCTCAATTAGGCAAGGTAACACAAGTGCCAATCTTTCCCCCATCTTCCAATCAATGTATTTGCAGCACACAAAGCAACAACAGTGTCATTTAGTACCTCATATAATTACTAGTTATCCATAATTCAGATGTTAAGTTACCTTTAAACAGCTTACTTGCCCAATCAGAAAATGAATACTATACCAAAGGATTCTGCATATATACAAGACACTACCTTTCTACTGGACTAAGAGCAGACGCTTCCAGTAACAGACATGTCGTTTACCAGACTGCTGCAGTCATATACTTTCTATCAAAGCCAAAAGCAGTATTTCTATCTTCAAATGGCAACTGCATTATTAAACAAGTACAGGGGTCACATGCAATTTCAGTACACCTATTCTAAGTTAATAGAACTAAAAAGCTATGGAGAGCTTCCCTTATGGGAGAAATGTTATCCTTGGTCTCCCTCATGGAGCCTCTACCTACCACTGAAAAAGCATTTACAGCCAAATATGTGCTCTCCGACCAGAGCCTCCAGAGTGCTGCCGAATGAAGAGTGGCACAATATAACATGCTTGTTGAGAACTCTGGTTTTGGATGGCAGACTGTTAACTAAGAACCACTTCAACACAGAGAATTAAGACACATTTAGTTCAGGACACTTCCCTTTATGACCTAGCAAGTGACAGGTCACATCAAGATACAGAACGAGTGCAGAATATAAACTATGCATTTATCCTTGTGTGCTCTTGGAGACATTTCCTCCCTTCACAGAACATATCATCAGAATAAAATCTACTGATACACAGCCAGCTCATCTCATAAGCTCTCACACCTTTCCTGGGAAATTAGCACAACAGGGTGCTTCTGTACACTAATGCATGCAGCACAGGGACCAAGTGGGAGATGTGAGGGGCCTGTGTGTAGCTGCAGGGGTTATAAGCTCAACAGGATCACAGAGATGAGCTGGGATAGCTCTCATGGTTGGAGTGCTGCTGTGGATGGCTACAGGTTGGCCAGCTAGGCAATGCAGGAGAGTTGTCCTTTGTATGAGAAAAGCTGCAGCACACAAAGCTCTACCTAGAGATGATAATGAGCCAATTTACCCATCAGGAGTAGCACAGGCAGCAGCAGGGCTGCTGGACTAGGCTGTCTCTAGATTGTCTTCCAGCCTCAGCAACTCTGTAAGTCAAATCTGTGCCCCAGAAATGTAGTTGCTACAAATCTTATCTGTGGGGAGTCTTTGGAAGTGGAAGGCCTATTTGATAACTTGTACAAGTTGTACAGCACAGGTACAAGACATACAGCCGATCCATGATGACTAACAATTAATTAGAAACCTTAACTAATACTTACTTACGGAGTGTAACAGGGATCATTACTCTGCTATGACCCCTGTTACTCTATTATACTAGATGATAGCGACTACTAGAAGACAGTTATGAATACTTAAGGAAAGCAGTTGAACAAGAACACTGCTTGATCCCTGTTTCACAAGCTAAATGACAATAAAGATGTAGAGTATCATCACCAGTCTAATAATTTTTTTAATTAGTTTCCTGCCATTGTTACTTCAGAAAAGATTCAACCCATAAAGCCTACTTTGAATTTAATTTGCCTTATAAGACAAACTTAAAAATAAATTCCCAATGCTTGCACAATTGTTAGAAAAATAAAATTGATTCCTAAATTGTGTTTTGCAACATGGTAAAGTAGAAAGAGAAACAGCACCAGTTTCAAGCATGCATTCCTGTCTTCTGAAAGCCCATTTCCTTAAATTGCTTGGCTAGTCTATTTTATGATATGGTAGATAAAAGAAGAAAGCTGCCATAAAAGTTAGTCAGTGAGACTTCTTGGTGAGTACAGTAATGAGAATTCCTTACCTACCCAAAATGAAATCTCACAGTAAGCCAAGAACAATAAAAAGCCAAGTTCACTAAATGAACTCTCCACATCACAGAGAGGAGTTTCTTACGACAGCAGCAGTTTAGTGGAAAGGCTGTATCACAGATCACTGTGTACTTTAGGATTAGTTCATTCTAACCAAGGAGCAGCCTCCCCAAACAGCAAAACCACCTCTTTTCTGGAAAGCCGAGGCAACTGGCATACAACTTGATCTAAAACTATTTCACACTTGTTAAATGCCTGCTTTACAGTAGTGCCCAAGGCAGCGCCCTCCTGAGGAGGGTAGCACTAACCTTATGAAAGACCTACTTTAAAAAAAGCACCACTTTAGTTAGTGTTCTGGAAATAGGGAGTCCAGAGTTTGGGCAGCTCCTACAAATACTCTTTTAAAGCGCTTTGTCATGTTTTGAGCACAACCCTTTAATGTAGTACTCCATAATAGTCTTGTCTGTAAAGTGGGATTGTTTTCTTTGTGAAACCTGTGTGATTCAAGCCACTAGCGTGCAAAAAAAAAATCATCAATATTAAATATAAATTAGAAACATTCTTTAACATGTCCATCTACCATACCACCCAAACTCAGTGCTAAGTCTAGGTCTCCAGTACTCTTCTGAAGAATAATCTTGTTCACTACAGGTAAAGATACATACAGAGAGCTAGAAACCTAGGATATACAGCACCTACTTAACTCAGTATGCTCTCAGCTTTCCAGTTCTATGCTTTGAATTCAGATTAGTTTTGACACATTCCAAATTTAAGAAGAACATATTAAAAATTCCAGTTTCATTGCATTATTAGCGGCCTGAAATATTTCACACTAATCACTTCAACTGACAGCAACACTAATTCACAAAGTAACAGCTGACAGGATTAAGACTTTAACAAATGCTTGTAATTCCAGAACAAATTTTTTGGTCTTTGACTTGTGGTCCTGAAGAGATTCCTAGTCAGGACTGCATTTTCATTAAGTCTCATGTTCTTGTTATCAACCATTATTCCTTTGTCAATGACTTCAGCAAGGAGGGCTGTGGGCTCAGGATCCCATAGAAAACAGTTCAAAGTGACTGTTCTAAGCAAGCACTTTGTCACCATAAAGATTCAAGTAGCTACTTACACAATCAGCCTAAATAACATTCTCACATTACATGACTTCATGACTTTCATTTTGACAGGTCTTGAAAAACACATTTGCATATCTCAAGCACAAGAGACAAAACAGATTGTCTAATATTACTATTAAAGCAGTATTTGGAAGAATATGAAGCGATAAAACATGAGTTATGTACACTCATCTTGCTTAAATGACAAGACAATTTGATATTTCTGGGGCACACATGGAGGAAAGTTGCTTAGTCCTGTTTAATGGGCTAAAAGAGCTACCAACAAAAAGACTGCTCTTTAGGAGCTATTAAGAGGGACTTTTTAAATATCTGTTCTTTAGCCTCTTCCCAAGAGGGAGACATCAGCTGTATAGTGGAACAAACGCCACAAAATTGATTATCACTAGGAGAGCAAAACAGACAAGATTGTTTGCCGACTTTGCTGCTTCGTGCAATAGCAGGTAACAAGCAATGGAACCTTATCACCACTGCTTGACAATGCTGCAGAACAGTTAGCAGTGACATGGGGATGTAAGTCGGATGAAGAGAGAAAAATCTAAAAAACTGCAGGTTTTTATCAGCAGGATAGTACTTCCAAGTCAAGACAGAATGAGTTTGAGAATATAGTTGCTACTTAATATGGATGATAATTAGGGTCAGCACCAGTAAGTCAATCACGCAAAAGTTACTTGAAATCAGGCACACAGGGAGTGAAAAGCAGCAAACACCTATGTTTATCTACTCTGGTAGCCTCCCCAGCCACTACCTTCACTCAAACAAACCCCCAGAGACCATTATTCCCATCTCAAGTTGTTTGCTACAGGCACAAGACACTTACTGACCTTAGGCACTGTTTATCTTGATACCACTATGCACTTGCATTCCCATGAGTGCTTACTGCCCGCACAGCTGTCATGAGAGACAGGCTCCTTCAGTACCCTTACTAAGAGAGGCTATTAATTCACATGAATTCATCGTGTGATAGAAAGCAATTGACTTAATCAGTCACATGGAGTTTCAATCTAGTCAATAAGAAACTATCAAGGTAAAGCGTACTTATCCTGCATGAAAAGTGGACAGAGTCTACAAAGCAATAGGACAAGAACAAAATACAAACCAGATTCCCAAATCATGATCCTAGACCTTGTTCTGCTGTATCATGTTGTCACTTATGCTCTGTTCACAGGACAGTTTTGTTCTTTCTGAAGCTTGGACACCAACGCTTCCCAGAGAAGCAAGACATTTTATCCAGCATTTGGTCAAATAACAGTAGTACTCAATCAATTAAGTTGCAACTAAAAAAACTGAGAGCCTGAAAGAGGCATTAGATTACAGAAACTATAAACCGTCCAGGATTTCAGTGTACATATCCAAGTTGTCTAGGCAGTGTCCTGTCATTACTGACTTGATTTGACCAAAATGTCTCAACTGCTCTTCTACCCAGACTTCCAGCACCACTGCACTGACAATTAGAGACAAGTTTGAGAGTTCTAAAGGAGGGCCAAGAAAGGGTATTGTCTGGTCAAATTAAGCTTTCAGTTAAGAGTTTTTGTAAAGCATTCCATCTAAATCTTCAAACTAGAAATTCCTCTGCAGCATATACATAATACCAGTGAAAATAGGTCAGCTTCACTTTTCTCCAGGCATGGAGAAAAAAAAACAGAATCAAGTTGGCCCACTCCAAAAGAGGTGTAAAACAATTTACTACTAAAAGTCTAATATAGGAAACTTATTTACAGGAGTAGTCTGAAGGCTTTTCTATTTCTTAAAAGAAGTATCTAATAGAGGAAATAAATGCAAAAAATTTCACCATGGTAAGTTGATATGGCCTGATCTTAAGCAAAAATCTAAGTTCAGTGTACAGAAGTGACTGAAGCAGTAGATAAAATTCTTCTAAAGAGTCTGCTATATGTAAGTGCAACGATGTTACTGTCAAGTAAGATTGAACTGTTGTTATTAAATTGCAGAATGACAGAATATTCTCAGTCAGAAGGGACCCACAAGGATCAACCCTCTGTAATAAAATTATTTTCAGCCTTCAAGCAACTCCCTTCCAAGAACCACAAGTTTGGTTCCCAGTTGTTACTTCCTACTGCCGCTTTAATTTCAGCTAGGGGGAAGGTGTTTAAGGCATCTAAAAAAAGACAGTTTTTCCTGAAAATCATCCTACTGAGGATGCCCTTGAATAGACAGGCACTTCCCTGTCCCTCCCAATCTCAGAACTAGAGAAGTAACGTTTCACTTCAAACGTTAAACACAAAAAGACACTTCAGAACACAAAAAAGCTATCCAAACTGCAGGCTTTAGCTTTAAAAAATGCAAGGCTGATCCTAGTGCAGGTAGTCTCCTTGTTCCCTTCCACCAAGGGGTTGTCAAGACTGTCTCCCGTCTTCAGATCAGAACAGATTCAAAAGGGCTCCAGCAGAAGGACAGAGTTAGGCCTCCACTAGCTGTTCAGGAAGCATGACTGGGCTGCTGCTTTGTCTCACCTCTCTCCCTGCCCTTCTGCAGGTAAGGTCACACTCAGGCACCACCCTTCTCTCCCTACAAGACCTACACCCGTAACGCTGCAGGGTGGATAAAGACCGGCACAGAGAGAACTTGCCCAGGTTAAACAAGGTTCTCCAGGAACTTCTGGTTCAGCTGAGACCGACAGCATCCAAAACCCCCTCGGTTTATCTCGGAAAAACAAAACGCTATCATTTATCCGCGGGCAGCCCTGCCGAGGCCGGGCAATCTGCACGGGAGGAACCCGCCCGAGGAGCTGAGGCTCAAGGCCAGCTCCTCCTCGCCCTTTCCCTCCCACAGCTCCCACTTGTAGATACGAGTCACAGCGGGCCCACGGCTCCCCCTCAGCCCGGCGACACCGGGGGCCGCAGGGCCGGGCCCTCCCGCGGCGGCCCCGC